>CADEHL010001288.1:862949-947949 GCA_902827135.1 Harpagifer antarcticus
CGTGATAGGCTAAGGGGCGGGACATCTCTAAGCGGTTGGCCAATCACAACAGAGCCGGCCAGCTAACCAATCAAAGCAGACTGGGCTCTGGTTTCAGACAGAGGGTGAAAAGAGGTGCTGCAGCACAGGCAGTATGAGAAAAATAAAGAGCTTTTTGAACATTAAAGCATGGAGACATGTAGAGACACTACATACTGATATACACCTGAACATCAGCAGGAGAGGACTCTTTAAAGTAGAGACACTACATACTGATATACACCTGAACATCAGCAGGAGAGGACTCTTTAAAGTAGAGACACTACATACTGATATACACCTGAACATCAGCAGGAGAGGACTCTTTAAAGTAGAGACACTACAGACTGATATACACCTGAACATCAGCAGGAGAGAACTCTTTAAAGTAGAGACACTACATACTGATATACACCTGACATCAGCAGGAGAGCACTCTTTAAAGTAGAGACACTACATACTGATATACACCTGAACATCAGCCGGAGAGGACTCTTTAAAGTAGAGACACTACATACTGATTTACACCTGAATATCAGCAGGAGAGGACTCTTTAAAGTAGAGACACTACCCACTGATATACACCTGAACATCAGCAGAAGAGGACTCTTTAAAGTTTCACACTACATACTGATATACAACTGAACATCAGCAGGAGAGGACTCTTTAAAGTAGAGACACTACATACTGATAGACACCTGAACATCAGCAGGAGAGGACTCTTTAAAGTAGAGACACTACATACTGATAGACACCTGAACATCAGCAGGAGAGGACTCTTTAAAGTAGAGACACTACATACTGATATACACCTGAACATCAGCAGGAGAGGACTCTTTAAAGTAGAGACACTACATACTGATATACACCTGAACATCAGCAGGAGAGGACTCTTTAAAGTAGAGACACTACATACTGATATACACCTGAACATCAGCAGGAGAGCACTCTTTAAGTCATTTGTTGTCCTATATAAAACTCATTAGGCATGATTACATAAGGGGATGGTTATTAAAGAAAATAGGGCTGAACAATAAAAGAAAACAACAAGAAAACAAAAAGTAAGAAAGCTCTAAAAGGTCACATTGTTACTTGTTTCACACAAGTAACAATAATGTAAAGTCTCTTTATAAATCGGCATTGTTTCATCTCTTGCTGCCAGGGACAGCTATATCTTTTTAAAGGGCCGTGTAATTTGTGCGCTGGGACTATATTTCCCACAAAGCACAAGAAGAGAGAGACATTAGGTCCCTCTCTCTTTGCCAGATGAATTCAGGCTCTGAGACTTGGCTCCTTTTGAAAGGAAATCAGAGTCTTGAGTGTTTAAGGGTGAGCTGGTTATGCAGCAGTGTTGCTATCGTTACCTGCAGTTTAATATCATTTACACACTGATTTTCAAAGCTGTTGTTAAAGTGAGGACTGTAATTATGTTTCAAGCGTGTAGGATTTTAACACAGGAAATCAGCTGATTGGATGTGACATGGCACCATGAAAAATCTTTAACTATAACCTAAAGATATTTTTCCTCCCACGGGATAAGGCACAGACGCAGGACAAAATATTTTAAGTATTCATGACATTTAAATGGTGGGGAGCGCTCAGTGGCTGCTCGGGGAGAGGGATTTGTAGGAAGGGGACGAGGCTGTCGTCACCACGGTGATTAATTAGGAGGGAAGGGACAGATCTGTGTTTTAGTTAATTAGATGGTGGAATATCCTCTGGGGACAGACAGAGAAGACACTGTCAGAAAATTAAAAAACTGATGACCGTTTAGTAGTCAAAACAACTTCAAATAAGACTGTTTGAATACATGTTGATCCTGGTAACCACTGTAAAGACCCAGAAGTACAGGAGAACTTCTATTTTAATCTGAAGATGGCACTAGATGAGAAGAAGGCGACTGCAATCTCATGGTAATGAATCCAACAGTTGTCAATACATTTCCCTTACGGCCCGTCCACACGTTGAAGCTTCAACGCTTCTGCCCACTTTGAATGGGGTGACGTCACGCTTTGCCGAACTGCATTGTGGTTCCGTCGCTTCGCGTTGCTCGCTTCAAAAGTTGAGCAAAGTTCTACTTTTGAAGCTTCGACGGAAGCGTCAGCCAATCAAATCATATGCCAGTACAAGCTCTTGCCAATCAAACCGCGTGCTTGTGTGTCTGGGGCGGAAGATTCATGTGATTGGTTGTTGGTCGAGCCTCAGACACGCCCGCCGGCAAGCTTCAAGCACGCCGCCGTGTGGACGCTGCGTTAGAGTAGCACTACGGTAGCACTAGATTAAAGGTCAAGGAATCACCAACATCAGTAAGAATAATCCTCTCAGGATCATGAATGCAATCTCATGGCAATCCCTTCCATAGTTATGGAGATATTTCAGTCTGAAGCAAAGTGATGAACTGACCAACCAACCGACTGACATCTCTAGAAACACAAGATCAAGAAAACGTGACTATAACATGTTCAAGACTTCCTAAAGGGGCGGTGAATGAATGAAACCATGACACCAATTAAGATTGAAGTGGAGAGAATTAAATGCAGGTTTCCAGCGGAGTAGTACTTCAACAACAATTTATATATTTATCTGAGATACTGTCAGATGCATTAGCCTTTGGATTATGCCACATTTCTTGGATTTGCACAGTTAATTGTACTATTTTACGTCTCTACTCATTGTTTCAGCATGTGTCTAACCGTCCTTCTATTGCACATGAGACCATCTTTAACGACAGATCCTGTGTATAACTTTATTTGCATCAACAAAGCATCTTAATGTTTTTATTCCTTTAGATGTAAGAAAAATGTAGAGGTCCGTTTGCATGTAGATCTTATATCATCCAGCAGGTGGCGCTTTCCTCTCAGCTGCTTCACTAAAAGGAGGTCAGCTGTGAAGAGTCTTCACACACTCTCACACACACTCTCTCTCACACACACACACTCACACACACACTCTCTCTGCAGAATTGTCCACATGGCTTTCCTCTCTTTATCTCACTTGCTTTTTCATCTGTCTGTCTCAGAAACTTTTAACTTTTCTCTAGAGGTTTGGTTCGGATCATTTCCCCTCCCCACTTCATCCTCTGCCCACCGGCACAAACACACTTTTCCACTTCTTTCTTTCTCCATCCATCTCCACCTGTTCCTGTTTACTTTAACATAAAGCTTCCTCACACGATCGCCTGTATCTTCCCTCAAAGACAGCATTTGCTTCCCTTGATCGTACCGTTTTCTCACTGCATGCCATCAATAATATAAATCTCCCTCTTCATATTGAATAATAAAATACTTTTCTTTGAGCCCAGTATCGCGGCTTGTTAAGTTAAACGTCTTTGATCCTTTTTCATGTGTCTCTACATCGCCTTTGATCCCGGGCCTGATCTTCAGCTGAGCAGAAACGTAGATAGATTCCACTTTGTTGATACTGATCCAAGTCGAGTTGAAGTCGACTGAAGCAGAGAAACTGATTTGTATTATGCCGTTAACTCGGGATCACAGGTTCATTATTTTGTTTAGTTGTTGTTGATTCACAAAGAGGGAGATTTCTCAAGTTAATTGACCACGAGAAAATACGTTTAGTTTTCAGGTAATTATGGAGAAATCGAAAATAATTTTTGGAGATTACAACTAATTTAAGGAATCAGGACCAACGTCACGCCAACTTAAGATCCATATTCAAACATACAGATTCTAAATGGTTGAAGTTGAAGCGTTTGTTTGAACAGTCTGCAGGAGGCAGGGACTTGCTTTCAAGCAGAACAGGGCAAACTAACTTAGAGGAGTGTTTACGTGTTCGGCGTAATGACGTACAACGGCCTCCACAACTTCTGTAGTCCTATTCAGCCACTTGGTAACAACCATCGTTTTTCAGACACGTCAACTCTTCAGAAATCACAGTGGGGTCACTGCTGATGGATTTAATGTCGTAGAACAAAACGTGATCCGTCTCTTCAATGTGTCTCAACCACAGACCTCATTTCAGCTATCTTCCTAAACCCTATGGAGACATTGCATTGCTTTTTGTCGAAGGAACCGGACGTGGTAAAATGCTAACTCACTTCCGGGTTTAGGACGCGTCACTGCGGCACAATAACTTTAAATATAATAATGTAAGCATTCATACTGAGACATTTTAAAGCCGCAACATTTTCATATTTAAGTTCATGAATTTCTCATCCAAGTCTAGATAAAGGTTGTTAAATCTAAGACTCCATACTGCAGAACCAAGGGGATTCAGGAGCACCAGACAATGCTGCCATTCGTGTTTCTCTCAATTCTCCTCTGATTTCACGGAGTACTTTTATCTTATTGTATTTTCTTTGTTTCGCAAATGTAAATCCGTCTCAGGTACAGACGGTGAATCTCCCTCGGTGCTGCCTTTCATGGTGAGCCAGTTCCGTCACGCACCGTCGTGCTTCGCTGCAGCTGTTTATAGCGTATGACACCGGCAATATGATTAGCTGAGAAGAAAAGTAATTCATCACAGCCGCCTCCGATTTATGCTTCCACCTGACGCAAAGGAAAATTAAAACGGTCTGCATGGATGCGTCAGCTCCTATATGACTAAGCGGCAAGTGGGTTCAGATGTGTCCTAATTCTCTATATGATGCAGGGATTGGGGAAGTTATTGAATGGACGAAAATAGAAGAGCACAGTCTAACTTTCTTATCCCTTATTTGATCAAATGCTCGAAAGGAGATGAAGAGACTTAAAGGTCCCTATGATACTGTTTTTCATCAATATATCACAGGTCTCAAATATATACAGAACATGTCTCTGATTGGCTGAAACACCAAACAGATCATTGCAGCATTACCCATAATCCCCTCTGTTTCAGCCCTGTTTCCAAAGTGCTGATTCTCTGTCGACATGAAGACGAGGGGACCACATGCCTGATGTAGACTAGAATGTAAGAATGACGGGGACACATGAGAGAGAGACATGAAGAAGAGGGGACACATGTTGATAGAAGAGACATGAGAAGAGGGGACACATGCTGATGTAGAAGAGATGAAGAAGAGGGGACACATGTTTGATGTAGAAGAGACATGAAGAAGAGGGGACACTGTTGATGTAGAAGAGACAGAAAGAGGGGACACATGTTGATGTAGAAGAGACATGAAGAAGGGGACACGTGTTGATGTAGAAGAGACATGAGAAGAGGGGACACGTGTTGTGATGAGAAGAGACATGAAGAAGAGGGGACACATGTTGATGTAGAAGAGACATGAAGAAGAGGGGACACATGTGATGTAGAAGAGACATGAAGAAGAGGGGAACTGGTTGATGTAGAAGAGACTGAAGAGAAGAGGGGACCATGTTTGATGTAGAAGAGACATGAAGAAGAGGGACACATGTTGATGTAGAAGAGACATGAAGAAGAGGGGACACGTGTTGATGTAGAGAACATGAAGAAGAGGGGACACGTGTTGATGTAGAAGAGACATGAAGAAGAGGGGACACTGTTGATGTAGAAAAGACATGAAGAAGAGGGGACACGTGTTGATGTAGAAGAGACATGAAGAAGAGGGGAACGTGTTGATGTAGAAGAGACATGAAGAAGAGGGGACACGTGTTGATGTAGAAGAGACATGAAGAAGAGGGACACATGTTGATGTAGAAGAGACATGAAGAAGAGGGGACACATGTTGATGTAGAGGAGACATGAAGAAGAGGGGACACATGTTGATGTAGAAGAGACATGGAGAAGAGGGGACACATGTTGATGTAGAAGAGACATGGAGAAGAGGGGACACATGTTGATGTAGAAGAGACATGAAGAGAGGGGACACATGTTGATGTAGAAGAGACATGAAGAAGAGGGGAACATGTTGATGTAGAAGAGACATGAGAAGAGGGGACACATGTTGATGTAGAAGAGACATGAAGAAGAGGGGACACATGTTGATTTAGAAGAGACATGAAGAAGAGGGGACACATGTTGATGTAGAAGAGACATGAAGAAGAGGGGACACATGTTGATGTAGAAGAGACATGAAGAAGAGGGGACACATGTTGATGTAGAAGAGACATGAAGAAGAGGGGACACATGTTGATGTAGAAGAGACATGAAGAAGAGGGACACACATGTTGATGTAGAAGAGACATGAAGAAGAGGGGACACATGTTGATGTAGAAGAGACATGAAGAAGAGGGGGACACATGCTTGATGTAGAAGAGACATGAAGAAGAGGGGACACATGCTGATGTAGAAGAGACATGAAGAAGAGGGGACACATGTTGATGTAGAAGAGGACATGAAGAAGAGGGGACACATGCTTGATGTAGAAGAGACATGAAGAAGAGGGGACACATGTTGATGTAGAAGAGACATGAAGAAGAGGGGACACATGTTGATGTAGAAGAGACATGAAGAAGAGGGGACACATCGCTGATGTAGAAGAGACATGAAGAAGAGGGGGCACATGTTGATGTAGAAGAGACATGAAGAAGAGGGGGACACATGTTGATGTAGAAGAGACATGAAGAAGAGGGGACACATGTTGATGTAGAAGAGACATGAAGAAGGGGGACACATGTGATGTAGAAGAGAATGAGAGAGGGACAGTGTTGATGTAGAAGAGACATGAGAAGAGGGGACACATGTTTGATGTAGAAGAGACATGAAGAAGAGGGGACACGTGTTGATGTAGAAGAGACATGAGAAGAGGGGACACATGTTGATGTAGAAGAGACATGAAGAAGAGGGGACACATGTTGATGTAGAAGAGACATGAAGAAGAGGGGACACATGTTGATGTAGAAGAGACATGAAGAAGAGGGAACACATGTTGATGTAGAAGAGACATGAAGAAGAGGGGACACATGTTGATGTAGAAGAGACATGAAGAAGAGGGGACACATGTTGATGTAGAAGAGACATGAAGAAGAGGGGACACATGTTGATGTAGAAGAGACATGAAGAAGAGGGGACACATGTTGATGTAGAAGAGACATGAAGAAGAGGGGACACATGTTGATGTAGAAGAGACATGAAGAAGAGGGGACACATGTTGATGTAGAAGAGACATGAAGAAGAGGGGACACCATGTTGATGTAGAAGAGACATGAGAAGAGGGGACACATGTTGATGTAGAAGAGACATGAAGAAGAGGGGACACATGTTGATGTAGAAGAGACATGAAGAAGAGGGGACACATGCTGATGTAGAAGAGACATGAAGAGAGGGGACACATGCTGATGTAGAAGAGACATGAAGAAGAGGGGACACATGTGATGTAGAAGAGACATGAAGAAGAGGGGACACATGCTGACTGTAGAAGAGACATGAAGAAGAGGGGACACATGTTGATGTAGAAGAGACATGAAGAAGAGGGGACACATGTTGATGTAGAAGAGACATAAAGAAGAGGGGACACATGTTGATGTAGAAGAGACATGAAGAAGAGGGGACACATGTTGATGTAGAAGAGACATGAAGAAGAGGGGACACATGTTGATATAGAAGAGACATGAGGAAGAGGGGACACATGTTGATGTAGAAAAGACATGAAGAAGAGGGGCACATGTTGATGTAGAAAGAGGACATGAAGAAGAGGGGACACATGTTGATGTAGAAGCGACATGAAGAAGAGGGGACACATGTTGATGTAGAAGAGACATGAAGAAGAGGGGACACATGTTGATGTAGAAGCGACATGAAGAAGAGGGGACACATGTTGATGTAGAAGAGACATGAAGAAGAGGGGACACATGTTGATGTAGAAGCGACATGAAGAAGAGGGGACACATGTTGATGTAGAAGAGACATGAAGAAGAGGGGACACATGTTGATGTAGAAGAGACATGAAGAAGAGGGGACACATGTTGATGTAGAAGAGACTTATAAAAGTGCATTTTGCATAGTAGGTGACCTTTAAATCTGACGGCAGATGGGAACACCTCTCTTAATATAAATTTAATATAAGCTTCTTCTTGTTGAAGACACACAATTACATTATCTAGGACACATTGACCTGATCACGGGGATATTATGAGTCACAGTAATACGTGTGTGTGTGTGTGTGTGTGTGTGTGTGTGTGTGTGTGTGGTCTTCGTTGTGTACGTACAGTATCTGCAGGGCGGAGATCTTGTCTTTGAGCACCTCCTGGGCCTTGTTGAAGTCTGACAGCATGTTCTGCGTCTCTCTGCTGTGGACGGCGCTCATCTCGGCGAGCTCCCTCTCGTGCCTCTTCGTCAGCTCTTGTTCGTGAGCCCTGAGGAGACAGAGGAGGGGATGATGCAGTTTCTAAGTGCAGGTTGAAATCACTTAACTCTTTAAACATGTTAAACCTCCCCTCGAGTTTAACTTACTACAAACAAACTAATCTGGATGAAGTTTTGAAACAAGTGGCCGTAGTTGAACAGCAATGAAAGTGGCCTGTATGGATAATAAAAGACTCATCACCGTGGTTTATGTGTTCAGGTGTTAAGGTTGCAATTCAATAATGTAAAATGATCCATTACAAGTGAGTCCTTTATTCAATTTCTATACATTTCAGAAGTATTATCAGCTACACTGACTACATTTTGTAACTAAATCTTTATTTTGTATTTATTGTTAGCATACTTGTGAATCAAAATGTAAGTAATATCAAACTGGAATACAGTAAAGCACAAGTACCTGTATCTGCCTGTTTTAATGGACACTTTGTTATTATGCACACTATTCTTCTGCTACATAATTATAATTAAAGTATAAACAGACAATCTGGGTCATATTAAAGTTTGCCCACCATGGCTGTTATGTGCTGTTTTATTACAGAACTATTGTTATATCGTCATGTAATAAAACAAAATAAAGTTGTAAGAATAAAGCGACACCAGTAACATCACAAATTATTACTTTTATTACATGTTACTTGTTAGACGCTTTTATCCAAAGCGACTTACATACTCAATACTGTGGGCAATCCCCAGAGGAGCAATTTGGGGTGAAGAGTCTCAGGGACACAACGACATGCTGACTGCAGTGGGGTTTGAACCTGTGACCACCTGATCCGAACACCTACACTCTATCCACTGCGCCACACGCCCCCCTACAAATCAAGCTTTATCTAGATTAAACAAACAACTGACAGTGTCTCAGGATTAGCACAATACAAGTGTGACATTTCCCCTTTAAGAGTTAATCAGGAGCTGCAGCCGCTCGTCTCCCTATCGGTTTCTCAGGAGACGCGGACATAATGGATTGTTCCACAGAGGAAACGAGACGAAGCAATACGTTTTAAAATAATGACGTTACATCGGTGCCAAAACAAAGCATCGATTTAGTCATTCGACTGCAGAAAATGTAAATGTTAAATAAGTCTAAGTTTGAATTAATGGTCTTATTAGCCAAATCAAAGACTCCACACTTCAGATCGATGTATGAGAGCATGCTTAAAGGCAGAGAAAAATAGCGATAATGCAAGACATGAATATGGTACCACATGTATAATGTAACACAGGAAGTATGTAATAAATTCATCTTCTTATCAAAAGTATTGAATTTGAACAAGTAGAAGGTTTTACTCTGGGAGGAAAGCAGCTGAAGAGAGAAGAGGAGGATGCAAAATGGGAATAAAAGATGAGAATAATTAAATGAAGAGGAGAACAAGTCTGATGAAAGGGATGTGAGGGATGAAGGAGAAGCAGCGCTGTCTGTCTGCCTCTCACTCTGACTGGGCCAACTCTCCCCGAGGGGCACACATCTTATCTCTCTCTGCTTCCTCTTTATTTATTTATTTATCAGCCTATTTTTATCCCTGTGACCAGGATTCAGACGGGGAGTTATGTAACTACAACGGGAGAGATGTGCTGCACATGGGCCTGAAAGCAGAACGAGAGAAAGAGAGAGGACGCATATACATACTGTAAAGACTTGCAGCGCATTCAGTAACCATAGAGAGAGAAGCACCATGGGAACAGGCACACACACACACACACACATGTGGAAAAAAACCTTTCAAACACACATGTAACGCCATGATTGATGCTAATGAGCTGGACCAAATAGGCCATACAGAGCTTTAAAAAATTCATAACATGCCGCAGGGAGCAACATGATTATGGATTCCAATTTGCTTTTACCCTAAATAACCTTCACACCCCTTAATCAATGAGAGAGAGAGAGAGAGAGAGAGAGAGAGAGAGGAAGAGGAGGAGAGAGAGAGAGGAGAGAGAGAGAGAGAGAGAGAGAGGAGAGAGAGAGAGAGAGAGAGAGAGAGAGAGAGAGAGAGAGAGAGAGAGATTTGCCATGCCTCTGTTTTCTGTCTCTTTCGTGTCGCTGTAAGGTTGCAGAGACTATCGTCATCCCTATATAATAATGAGTGGAAAACCTGGTGTCAAGGCTATCCTGAAGCATCAGTGCTAATAACGTGTTGCTAATCTTGCTACTTCAACTTGTACATTTGAAATACATGGGCATCTTTTTGTGGAAAAACGTACATTTACTTTCTTTCCGAGAGTTTAATGAGAAGATTGATACCATTCGTGTCACAGTACTACGTTCGATACGGAGCTGGAGCCAGGAGCTAATTAGCCTAGCATAAAAACAGCTAGCATGGCTCTGCCCAATACATCTAATCTCTTTTGTTTAATCCATACACAAACAATAGCGTAAAAGTGACATTAGCATTATAGCCAAGGATGCTAGCAAGATTTATTAACAGTTGTTTGTCAATAAATAGTTATAACATGTAACTCAACAACCGCAAATTGTCAATTTTTCATACTTGCTTTTGTATGTCTTAAAAAAACAAGACACAACCAGTGTTGCCAACTCCATAGTAAGGAAAGTAGCTATTGGCTGTCAGAAAAGTCGCCAGAAGTCGCTAAATGACGTCATCGCCTAATTTGCATATCATGTAATCGCGGAAAAAAACGTTCCACCCCCTTCAAGGATCACAACTTGAAACCACCAGAGTAAATCCAGACGACAGTAGATCAGAAATGTCTCTATTAGAAAAAGTAGAAAGTAGAAATAGTTTTAGTAGTTTTTAGTAGAAATCTCCCTTACAGTAAAGGCAGTATGGTATGCCCGTGTGTCATCTCCAATAAATGGCTTCAACCATCCTTTAAACTCAGGGTTTGATTCCCACTCCTTTCTGTACTTTTGTGAATACAGTTTAGACTGTGACACGATGACCTACGTGGACGTTTAGCTTGTCACAGAGAGGCACACACACAGTGGACGAGGTGATTAAGTGACTGAAGCTGTCTCGACGCGGGAGAGTGTGGCTGTCTCCTCTCTGCTCTGACTGCAGCTGAGCAACTGTGAGTCTGCGCGCCTGTGAGTACTATGGGAGGGTTGAGGGGCTCACGGCAGCTCGTTAACTGCAGAACAATACGTGAGTCTCCAAACACCAGAAAAGTCCCTAATAACAGCATTACAAGTCGTTAGATTAGTCGTTAGTCGCCGGAGGGTTTGGAAAGCCGCCAAATTTAACGACAAAGTCGCCAAGTTGGCAACACTGGACACAACTGTGAGTTTTACCTGTGTGTAGACAGAAAGAAATGCAAATGGCGCATACTTTGTTCGAAGTAGGCGACTGTTCAGACGTTAGCTTTAAGCTAGCAACCAACTCACCTGTCTCATTCCCTTTTTTTGCCTCATCTCTCCACAATTCTCAGGATAAATTGGATTTTTATCTTAAGTTGAAATGCCTTTTGAATTTATATAACATTTGAAATTCACCTCCTACTCCATTTGAACACAATTTGAGGTGTTGGCAGAAAGATTTTTTTATTTCAGGCACAGCATGGCTATCTGTTTTCCCAAATCCAGTCTTTAAACTAAGCTAAACTATGCTAAGCTAAACACACTTCCAGTTTTAAACACAGAAGCAGAAAGGTATCTTCCCACCCCCAACTCAGTGAATATGAGTCAACAAAACAAAAACTTAAACCAGGGTTGCCAACTTTGGGTTCCTGGCTGGAGTGAGATTTTGATATCATGGGTTTAATTACACATATGCGCACTTAATGACTGCTATCGTGTCAGTAGCGGGACCTTAGCATATATAGGATATATATACAATATTGGACACAGACTATAAAAGGCACACAGTTTAATTCACTAATGAAAGTCGAACACATGTTTGTTTCCACTGTTTTATTGTGTGCCTGTCGCGATAAGCAATTAATTGACTTATCGTACGATAAATAAAAATGAACTCGATAAATTTCCATTTACATGAGGATGTGACTAGCAGTTTGAAAGGATGTACTTGAATTATTATTATATATTTTCATTATGTCAGTGGTCTAAAATGGTCATGCAACGGTGCCGACAATATTATCGTTTATCGCAATAATTTCCGAGAAAATGTATCCAACAAAATTAATTATCGTGAGAGCTATACATGAAACACACACACAAACAAATCTACAGACTTACTCCAAACTGCCAAATATATGAATGAACACACTCTCCTATTATGCCTGATACTACAACTCTCATATACTCGTTGACTCTTTTGGCCTAGTAGAACAATAAGCAGCAGACTTTTACTTTGTTATCATTTCTACTGGACCTTAGATCTGCGCATGCACAATACCGGCTCCCACTGCTCAGCTGTCTGTTAGCGTTGTTAAGAGGGGAGGGAGCGGGTCGACAGCTTGAGCAGCTGTCAACTCAACATTGTAAATAACCAACCAAAAATGATCGCCGGTTCATCTTGTTTTTGGCGTGAGAATAGTTTGGGCAGCGTGAGAGCGTGAGATTGAGAGTGAAAGCGTGTGCCACAAGCCCGATGCGTGAGAGTTGGCAACCCTGACCTAAACACCAGAGCTCTGGTTCTCACAACTCAAAGTATCAAACTTTACCACCAGAAAAAAAACATCTTTTGCTTTTGACTAATGGCAGAAGCACTAATGGTGGAGCCAGAACATAAAAACAGCACCAAAGTGTTTACAGCATAAAATACAGGCAAAGAAAACATAAAATAGGAAACTCAAGGACCACTACACTGCATTCATGGGAGAAATATTCGTCAGTGTTGCCAGGCTACAGTACATTAAGAGGAACTGCTTGGTGAACACACTCGCTGATCCACTTGTGTATTTCCTTCAGAAAAATTTAACATTATTAACATTTTAAGTATTTGAAAGAAAAGCAAAGAATATGTATCAGAAAGATAATAGAAATATTTTAAATAATACCCATTACACAATGCAACAATTTAAAAACCTATATACATTATATTACTATATCAGGAGTGTTCATGGTGCATCGATAGGGAATAACACATATTCTGATAACATAATAATTATATTAGGTTTTTAAGATAAGGATGTGATGAATTTATTATATACATTTATTTATTTTTTATTGAAAAGTTAATTAAAATAAATAAATAATATATATAATTAAATGGATTCCAATATAATTAAAATTATATTTGAAAAGGTTCGTTAATTTATACATTTAAATGTAAATATCTGAAAAATATCTGTATCCTCTTTTTGAGAACGACTGACATATAAACTAACATGAGTTGCTATCTTTAAGATGATCAGAAGCGCCATTGTTGTAGTTTGAACCACTTCCACGATACAGTGCAGGATAGTTTTGTGTTGTTTTGTGTTGCAGTCGTACTGGGAGTGGTACTGGTGGTACTGGGAGTGGTACTATTCGGGATTGCGATCTCTCTGTCTGTACACACAAACTGAAAGATTGACAATAAAGTTGACTTTGACTACTGGGAGTGGTACTGATGGTACTGAGAATGGTACTGATGGTACTGGGAGTGGTACTGATGGTACTGGGAGTGGTACTGGTGGTACTGAGAGTGGTACTGATAGTACTGGGAGTGGTACTGATGGTACTGGGAGTGATACTGATGGTACTGGGAGTGGTACTGATGGTACTGATGGTACTGAGAGTGGTATTGGTGGTACTGAGAGTGGTATTGGTGGTACTGGGAGTGGTACTGATGGTACTGAGAGTGGTACTGGTGGTACTGAGAGTGGTACTGGTGGTACTGGGAGTGGTACTGATGGTACTGAGAGTGGTACTGGTGGTACTGGGAGTGGTACTGATGGTACTGAGAGTGGTACTGGTGGTACTGAGAGTGGTACTGATGGTACTGGGAAAAGGTACTGGTGATACTGGGAGTGGTACTTGTGGTACTGGGAGTGGTACTGATGGTACTGAAAGTGGTACTGGTGGTACTGGGAGTGGTACTGATGGTACTGAGAGTGGTACTGGTGGTACTGAGAGTGGTACTGGGAATGGTACTGATGGTACTGAGAGTGGAACTGGTGGTACTGGGAGTGGTACTGATGGTACTGGGAGTGGTACTGATGGTACTGAGAGTGGTACTGGTGGTACTGGGAGTGGTACTGATGGTACTGAGAGTGATACTGGGAGTGGTACTGATGGTACTGGGAGTGGTACTGAGAGTGATACTGGGAGTGGTACTGATGGTACTGGGAGTGGTACTGATGGTACTGTGTGTGGTACTGGTGGTACTGGGAGAGGTACTGATGGTACTGGGAGTGGTAATGGTAATAATAATAATAATAATGGATTCAATTTATAAAGCACTACATATCTGATCTCAGATCCCAAAGTGCTACAAGTAGTCAACAAGAACAGTATAAATAAACATTACACAACACGGTAGAATTAAGAAAAAAGCAATACAAAAATAAAAAATAGATAAAAGGGATATAAAAAGGTCTAGGCAAAGGCTCTTTTGAAGAGAAGGGTCTTGAGGCCTTTTTTAAAAGCCTCCACGGTCTGTGGTGCTCTCATTTGGTCGGGGAGAGCATTCCACAGACTGGGAGCAGCCGAGCAGAAGGCCCGGTCTCCCATAGTACGGAGCTTAGTCCTGGGGGGTTTGAGGAAGTTGGAGTTGCTGGAGCGGGTGGTCCGTAAGGAGGTATGGGGGGTGAGGAGTTCCTTGAGGTAGGGAGGGGCAGTTCCATGGACACACTGGTGGGTGAGGACGGAGACCTTGAATTCAATCCTTAGTTTCACGGGTAGCCAGTGTAGTGCTTTAAGGATGTGGGTGATGTGATCATACTTGCGCACTCTCATCAGGATCCTAGCAGCGCTGTTCTGAATGTATTGTAGCTTCTGGATGCTTTTGTTAGGGATCCCGATGAGGAGTGCATTGCAGTAGTCCAGCCTGGAGGAGACAAAGGCATGGACCAGCTTTTCAGCGTCAGACAGAGTGAGTGTGGGGCGGAGTTTGGCGATGTTCCTGAGGTGATAAAAGGAGTTCTTGCACAGCTGTTTAATGTGGGCCTCAAAGGTCAGATGGGCGTCCATTTTAACACCCAGGTTGGTGACTATTGAGGAGAGGGTAATGTCCTGGCCGGAGAAGGTGATGGTGGTGATGGTGGATGACCGAACCTGGTGTGGGGTGCCAACTATAATTGCTTCGGTCTTGGCGCTGTTGAGTTTCATGAAGTTTTGCTTCATCCACGCCTGTATCTCCTCCAGGCAGGCAGTGAGTGTGGGTGAAGGCAGGGCTGCAGAGGAGGTAGGGTTGATCCTGAGGTACAGTTGGGTGTCATCAGCGTAGCAATGGAATGATACTCCATGTCGGCTGATGATAGAGCCAAGGGGGAGCATGTAGAGTGTGAAGAGGGTGGGGCCGAGAACTGATCCTTGAGGGACACCACAGGTGACGTTGTGGGTACCCGACTCTGCCTCGCCCAACGAGACATACTCTGTTCTCCCGGTGAGGTATGATCTGAACCAGTCAAGGGGAGAGTCAGAGAGTCCGATGGTGGAGTGCAGACGATGGAGGAGGATGCCGTGATCGACGGTGTCGAAAGCTGCAGTGAGATCGAGGAGGATGAGGAGAGAGGGAGAGCCAGCATCAGCCGTCATCAGCAGGTCGTTGGTGACCCTGACCAGGGCAGTTTCTGTGCTGTGGCCTGAGCGGAAACCAGACTGGAACTTCTCAAATAGATTGTTGGAGTTTAGGTGGTCATGGAGCTGAGCAGCAACTACTTTTTCCAGCACCTTTGATAGAAAAGGAAGGTTGGAAATGGGTCTGTAGTTGGCCAGGACTCCCGGGTCAAGGGAGGGTTTTTTGAGACGAGGTTTGATGACAGCGGTTTTTAGGGCAGAGGGGACATGGCCAGCCTGGAGTGAGAGGTTTACGATCTTAGTGATCATGGGGCTCATGGTACCGATGTACGATTTTACAAGAGCTGAAGGAAAGGGGTCCAGGACACAGGTGGAGGGCTTCATCCTCCTAACGATGCCATCCACCTCTCGCTGGGAGATGTCCGAGAAACAGCGAAGAGGCTGGGTTGTCCCAGGCTGTGGGTCAGCAGTTGTAACTGGAGGTGCAGAGGGGCTAGAGAGGAGGGAGCGGATGGTAGCAACTTTGTTATTGAAGAAGGCGGCGAAGTCGCTACACTGCTTGTTAGTGGAGTCGGAGTGTAGAGGACTTTGGGGTTTGAGGAGGTGGTTTATGGTGGAGAAGAGTTGCTTGGAGTTTCCAGTACTGTTGTTGATGAGGGAGGAGTAGTATTGGGACCGTGCATCTCTGAGGGACTGTGCATAGGCCTTCTGGTGTTCACGATAGGCTAACCGGTGAACAGTGAGTCCTGAGGCCTTGAGCCGCCGCTCAAGGACACGCCCAGCTGTCTTCATTCTCCGCAGTTCGCCGGTGTACCAAGGGGCTGAGCGCGAGAAGGTGACCATCCTGGTTTTGAGGGGGGCGTGCAGATCAAGGAGACTGTTAAGGGACTGGTTGTAATAAGCAACTGACTCATTTACTGATGAGAAGTTGGCGGAAGATAGATGCTGGAGGTCCAGAGTCATGGTGTCCGGGTTGATGTTCCTCAGGTTCCTGAAGCGGATTTGGCGTTTGGGCA
The DNA here is from genome assembly GCA_902827135.1 of Harpagifer antarcticus. Lineage (NCBI taxonomy): Eukaryota > Metazoa > Chordata > Actinopteri > Perciformes > Harpagiferidae > Harpagifer > Harpagifer antarcticus. Next base: position 879,789 of record CADEHL010001288.1, read on the forward strand.
TGCTGAGTGGGGATTGGAAAGAGAGCTCCATAGAGATGGTCTTGTGGTCAGACACCCCCAAGTCATACACTAGCAGATTGCTGATGGGGGCGGAGTTTGTGATGACCAGGTCGAGCGTGTGGCCCTTGGCGTGTGTGGGGACATTAACATGCTGTGTCAGATTGAGGCAGTCCAGAAGTAGCAGAAACTCAGTGGCAAAGTGGCAGGAGGGGGAGTCAACGTGAATATTAAAATCTCCAAGTATGATAATATTGGCAGAGGTTGTGCATAGCGTAGTGAGAAGGTCGTGTATCTCTGGGATGAAAGCTGAGTTGGGTTTGGGTGGCCGGTAGATCAGAAGTATTGTCAGGGCGAAGGGGGGTTTACATTTAAATGCAAGGCATTCAAAAGAGGACAATACAGGCAGGGGCAGGAGTGACAGTTCCAATTCCTTTCGGTAGATAACAGCTAGGCCTCCACCACGACCAGTGCTGCGGGCTTTCTCCAAGTAGCTGTAGCTAGGAGGGCATGCTTCATTGAGGGTGGAGTAAACCTCTGGCTGATGCCAGGTTTCAGTGAGGCACATGAGGTCCATTTTCTCATCGGTGATGTGGTCATGAATGAAGGATGCTTTATTACTGAGGGATTGTGTATTCAGAAGTTCTATTTTGGCTTTGGAAGATGTGGTGAATCTCTGTAGGGGCCGGAGTAGGCTGTAATCCACTCCACGTTTTCCAGACTCCTTCGTGTGTGGCGGTCTCGCGATGCTCTCCGTGTATTCATGCAGCGGTCTCGCGATGTTTCTGGCGTGATTTGACCCCGCCATGAACGGGCTCTGATGACTCGTCAGATGTGCGACACGACGGCAGACAGAGTGGATGGATGGAATATCTGCAACTCCGTGCTGGGAATATACAGTTTGTCTTTTTCTTTGGCTTCGGTGGATATAGCGAGGCCGACGAAGAAGTCCAAGTTGTTTAATGACTGAGGTGCTGGTTGGAGCGTTGGAGTGGTTGAAACTCAGGAGTTGGGGAATAGAAAACCTCAAAATGTCAACAGGTCGGGCGCCGAAGAAGTTTGGTAGCGGTGCTTAGCAGCGAGGGCTAACAGCAACGAGACAGCTGGAAGGCTATCCCGATAGTATACCTCACGTCTGGGAGTGAAACAGAGGATGGGAGAGAGGCAAGCAGTCAGCCGGAGATAGTCGGCGAATTTGGGCGATACAGCAGGTGAGTCCCGACAGTCGTCAGGTCCAAAACCGTCAATAGTCACGAGGTTTAAGATATAAAAGCACTTAAACAGACTCAAAGTTTAGTCATATAACTTAAAAGCAGATAAACTAGCTTAAAAGCAGATAGAAACTCTGAGGCATAGGAGAAGCGGCGAACAACAAGCGCCAGCGTCCTCTCCTGTGAGCTGCAGAGTGAACAATCAAGGGTTCCGGGTTAATGGTGGTACTGGGAGAGGTACTGATGGTACTGGGAGTGGTACTGATGGTACTAGGAGTGGTAATGGTGGTACTGGGAGAGGTACTGTGGTACTGAGAGTGTTACCTGATCTGCTGGTTGGCCTCGCTGCGGATCTTCAGCACCTCCTTCCCTTTGAGCTCCAGCTCTTTGGTCAGGGTGCTGATGTTCTCGTTCAGGGTGTGGATCTGGTGGTCCAGCTGGGCAACATGACTCTTCCTCCGGGACACTTCCTCCTGCAGCTCCGTGATCCGGCCCAGCAGCTCTCGCTCCTGCCAAGAGAAGAAATATTCATACTTTATTACCCCACGGTGCTAATTGATCAAACTGCTTCTTGACAGAGGTGGGAAGTAGTGGAATACAAATACTTCGTTACTGTACTTAAGTACATTTTTCTGGTGTCAGTACTTTACTCCACTACTTGTTTCTCTGATGACTTTTACTTCTTACATTTTGAACCCAAATACCTGAACTTTCTACTTCTTACATTTTGAACCCAAATAACTGTAACAGGCTGGTTCCTATAGTTTGAATGTGTTTTTGGTCACGTGATCATTATACACTGAACAAAAATATAAACGCAACACTTTTGTTTTTGCTCCCATCTTTCATGAGATGAACTCAAAAATCTAAAACATTTTCTATAATCATGCTGATTAGACAGCATGATTATTACACAGGTGTGCCTTAGGCTGGCCACAATAAAAGGCCACTCTGAAACGTGCAGTTTTGCTTTATTGGGGGGGTCTGGGGGGGTCTGAAAACCAGTCAGTATCTGGTGTGAGGGGTAGGGTTAGGGGTAGGGTTAGGGTTAGGGTTAGGGGTAGGGTAATGTTGTGAATCGAGTGGCCCATGGTGGTGGTGGGGTTATGGTATGGGCAGGCGTATGTAATGGACGACGAACACAGGCCACTCGATTCACAACATTACCCTAACCCTACCCCTCACACCAGATACTGACTGGTTTTCGGACCCCCCCCCCCCAGACCCCCCCAATAAAGCAAAACTGCACGTTTCAGAGTGGCCTTTTATTGTGGCCAGCCTAAGGCACACCTGTGCAATAATCATGCCGTCTAATCAGCATCTTGATATGCCGCACCTGTGAGGTGGGATGGATTATCTCGGCAAAGGAGAAGTGCTCACTATCACAGATCTTTCAGATTTGTGAACAATATTTGAGAGAAATGGTTATTTTGTGTAAATAGAAAATGTTTTAGATCTTTGAGTTCATCTCATGAAAAATGGAAGCAAAAACAAAAGTGTTGCGTTTATATTTCTGTTCAGTGTAATTTAGAGTCATTGCGTGCCTATTGATTTGAACACGATCCGTGTATCCATCATTTCCTGGTCTTCTCTAAAGAAGAGGGACCAATGGAAACGTTGTCATGTTGCCGTTGTTCAGCATGGAAACATTCATTAGCTAACAATGACATTATTGTTCTATTAATATAAAGGGAGGTCAGGTACTCTTTAAAACAGCTGCTAGTTATGGGTACTTTTTACTTAAGTACACTTCAAAGCCTCTTTACTTTTACTTGAGTAAAGAAGTTTAGGCAGTACTTCTACTTTCACCAGAGTATTTTTAAAGTATCTGTACTTCTACTTGAGTAAAGGATGTGTGTACTTTTGCCATCTCTGCTTCTTGACTACTTCAGGGTGAATTTACTCTTTTGAAATGTTTCCGCATAGCAAATGTTCACCGACTTTTATTATGGTATTTATTTTTACCATGGTTTTGTACCAACTTGATTTTATCACACGTTAGTTTGCATCTTTTATTTAATAAGTTAGCTTTCTTATTTTTATAAATGCTTTCAATTGCACTGTGCTTCTTGTGGTTTTAACTCCTGATTTTACTTGACACCACAGTTATGTCACCTTTACACAAACAGATATCTAAAAGTAAGGCAAGACAAGGCAAGTTTATTTATATAGCACTTTTCAACACAAGGCAATTTTAAAGTAGTCAGAGTTGCAGCGGACCTGCAGGTTTCTGGGAGTTTGTTCCAGATGGAGCATAATAACTGAACGCTGCTTCTCCATGTTTAGCTCTGACTCTGGGGACAGAAAACTGACCAGTCCCTGAAGACCTGAGAGATCTGGATGGTTCATCATTTAGCAGGAGATCAGAAATGTATTTTGGGCCTAAACCATTCAGTGCTTTATAAACCAGCAGCAGTATTTTGAAATCTATTCTTTGACACACAGGAAGCCAGTGTAAAGACTTCAGAACAGGAGTGATGTGATCCACTTTCTTAGTGTTAGTGAGGACTCGAGCAGCGGCGTTCTGAATCAGCTGCAGCTTCCTAATAGATTTTTTAGTGAGAGCTGTGAAGACACCATTGCAGTAGTCCAGTCTACTGAAGATAAAAGCATGGACAAGTTTTTCCAAATCCTGCTGTGACATTAGTCTTTTAATCCTAGATATGTTCTTTAGGTGATTGTAGGCTGATTTAGTAACTGTTTTAATGTGACTGTTGAAACTCAGGTCAGAGTCCATGACTACACCTAGATTTCTGGCTTTATCTGTTGTTTTGAACATTGCAGACTGAAGCTCAGCGCTAACTTTTATACGTTCTGCCTTGGCTCCAAAAACCATTACCTCAGTTTTATCTTTGTTTAATTGGAGAAAGTTAAAGTAGACACTATGGTGACAAAAAGCTGCATCACATAACATATTCATACTGTAAGCATTCAGTGTTTTGTTTATGAGTAGCCTGTGATATAAACTGAAACAGTTCTCAGATGAGATATATAATTTCAGGCTGTTAAACGGTGGTAATTAATACATGAACTGACAGTCAATCATTAACATTCACTGTCCCACAATGCATTGTAACAATAACTGTAGACTTGGCCACTATGCTGTTCTCATAACTGCACAGTTTGGTTGTGTATAACAATATGGGTTGCACTTGACTTTAGTATGGAAGAGCCACTTTACAAAAGAGTGTTATGACATCCCTTAGATTTGTAAAATTCAATCTATTCAAATGTGTTGATATAGTTAAACTTAAAACAGTACTGATTATGCACAACATTTACCATAACAAAATGCCTACTAACATCCAAAAGCAGTTCCAAAGCACAGTCAGGAAACACCCAACCAGGCATCCTAACTGGTTGTGTAGCAAGCCCTGCAGAACAACCTTCAAATCACACAGCGGATCCATAATCAGAGTTAGAACGTGGAATGGACTTCACCCTGACCTTCAAGTGTTACTAGTCATCAACAATTCAAAACTAAAGTAAAAACAATTATATTTGCAGATTACTCCGGCTAACAAGTATTTGATATTCCCAGTATTACTTATATATGCATTTACCTTTTTTCTTGCCCTAACTTTTATTTTATTTATTTATTTTTTTCCAGTTTTCTTTATTTGTTTGTACTCCTTAATTTCTATACGTTTTTGACTAAATAAGTGCCATTATTATATTGATGCTAATGATGATGCACGGGAGGGCTACTCCCCATAAGCTATGCTTCAGCTCTCCCGCTTCTACTCATTTTGTTCAAATAAAAGGGAAGTGACTATTCTGCTGGTTATTATGTGTAAAGAGGGAGCATTAGAGTATATCAAAATGAATCTAGTAAAGCTTCAACATATCAGAATTAGAATCAGAAACAGGTTTATTAGCAGGTAGGTTTAAACGCACGAGGAATTTGACTTGATCACTCATGTTTTTTAAAGTTCTCCACGTCTCTGAATGACGTCCATGCCGACCAGCGATCTAAATGACTCACGCGCCCCCGCAGAGCGTCTCAGTTTCTCATGACTCGAGACTCGGGGGTATACAAGTCGTGATTTCAAAGTGAGAAATGAACGAGTGATTGTCTCAGCGGGGAGGCGAGAACAAGGCGTAGGTTCAATCCAACTCTGAAGACGTGACGCAAACTGACTTTACAACAAGTCCAGTTTTACAAGAAACCATAAAATCATGTTTTTTAAAGCTTTAACAAGATCCTAAAATGTCGGTACTGGTTGATTAGGAAATATGTTTTGAACAAAGTACTTGACTGGACAAAATGAATTCAAAGTAGTAATAAATAATATGTTTTTCCTGATAAATGTCTAAGCACTAAATGTTCATTTTGATCCTATGCACTTGTAAATAGAGTCCAGAGCCTCTTTCAAGAAGAGACTGAAGGGCCATCTACTAATGACCACGTACCCTGTGAGCTGTGAACCCTAATTGAATTTGATCTCATGTTGTTGATGATATTGGTGATGTTTTTAATGTTGTTAATGATGTCAGGACTTATGTCCTAAATGTTGCTGTATTATTGTTGTATTGTTGTAAGTGTCAGACCCCAGGAAGAGAGGCTTTTGTCGAGAGCAAAAGCTAATGGGGATCCTTAATAAATATAAACATAAATAAAAGTGTTTACGCTATACAGGGTTTTTGTCAACATAAGTTAAATTAAATCACTTTAGAGGATTACATCATGACATTGCATTTAGCTGACGCTTTTATCCAAAGCGACTTACAGTCGCATTCGACCAAGAAGATACAAACTTGAAGAAAACAGAATCATATAAGTACATCAGGTTTGATAGAGCCAAACATTTCAAGTGCTACTCAACTAGCTTTAGAGAAGCCAGTCCTTAGTTAGTATATAAGTGCTTTGTTAGTATATAAGTGCTTTGTAAGTGGAGTCGAAAGAGATGAGTTTTCAGTCTGCGCCGGAAGGTGTGTAAGCTATCTGCCTGTCCTGATGTCAATGGGGAGCTCATTCCACCATTTTGGAGCCAGGATAGCAAACCCGCGTGTTTTTGCTGATGGGAACTTGGGTCCCCCTCGCAGCGAGGGTGCAGCGAGCCGTTTGGCTGATGCAGAGCGGAGTGCACGTGCTGGGGTGTACAGTTTAACCATGTCCTGGATGTAGGAAGGGGCAGATCCATTCGCAGCATGGTACGCTAGTGTCTTGAAGTGGATTCTAGCAGTTACCGGGAGCCAGTGAAGGGAGCGGAGGAGCGGCGTGGTGTGGGAACATTTAGGAAGGTTGAAGACCAGACGAGCCGCTGCATTCTGGATGAGCTGCAGAGGTCGGATGGCACATGCAGGTAGACCAGCCAGGAGGGAGTTGCAGTAGTCTAGGCGATTTTATCATCTGTATCTACGAACCATCAACATGCAACACTGCCAACTTAAATCCACATTATAATAATAAGAAAAGTCGACATTGTTTGTCAGAATGATCATTATGATTAGAGACTTTAACGGAGAGGAAAAGTTGTTTATATATTCTCTTAACTCCATCAGAGTCAGATTACATATTGTCAAACTACAGTCTGATAATGATTCCCCCCTCTGCATCAATCTCCCTCCACTTAGTGATCGCAAAGACAGTGTTCAAACAGCCAAAAGCCATAATGGTGATTAATAACTTCGTGGTCACTATCTGTCTCTGTCTGAGCGTCCCTCAACATTTTAATTGAATGTGATTGGCTGATTTCTGCTGTCCATAAAACTAGCGGCTCAATTAAACAGAGTGGGGACAGTGCAGATTAATCCTTAATGACTCATTTCACTCGCCATCTCACTGCTGGCTCCATTCAGAGCAGAGAGGACGCACAAAGGCAACACAATAATAATAATAAGAAAAACCTGAAAGCACAGAGGAAGAGGAGGAGGAAGATGACAGCAAAAGAAAGGAGTAAAGAAAAATAAATGCTGGAGAGAATGTATTGAATCTGGACTATTTCCATGGTCCAATTTAAAGCACATATTGTCTGTTTGATGTTCACAGCAGGGAGATATAACTGCAGTGTTTTGGACAAAGAGTCTTTTCTTAAAGAGTCCCTCCCTATTATGCTAATGTCCCGGTTCACATCTATATTTTGTGCCTCTACTCTACTTTTTTAAACTTTTGCAGACCATGTACATGCACAGAAACCTTTATCACACACTACAAGAAAAGGGAAAAGCACATGCATAATATATTAGTTCACATCTGTCCATTAAAGGTGGGGTAGGTAAGAACGGAGAAAGCAGCTCGAGTGCGCTGGAATTTGAAAATACACAGCCGGAAAAATTCTGCCACTTCCTCACAGAGCCCCTCCTCCAACACACAGGAACGCGCACATGACCAATGAGGGCACGAGATAAGTTTGTGCCCCGATGGAAGGCTGACAGGCAGGTAGGCCATCCAGTTATTGTAGCCGGCTCAGATGATTGGTCGAGCTTTTTACAGCACGGCTTCCACTGATGATATTTTATTATGGATTTGTTGTCAAAGCATTTAATATATTTATTGCTATCGGGATCTAATCCAAAAAAACACTTCAAAGGGTGTATCATAATCATAAGCCATACATTTATATATTTTTGTGAATAAACATGTGTGTATTATTTGTTTCTTGGACTAGGGAGTAAGCATTTTTATTCTGACTGTAACACCAACCCTTTAGAGAAATATTTTTTTAGAGGTTTTAAAGTTACTTGACGTAATTGGACTTTATCAGTCGGCCATAAATAGACATTTAGCTTTTAATATCCATATAAATCACAATAAAAACTGCAGATTAAATAGAAAGAAATAGAAAGGACAGCGGATTAATGATGAGATGAAATGACAGCACTTTTAAGATATGTGACATATTTAAAAAAAAAGTTATTTTAAGTTCAGAGACGAAGAAGCACTTTGTCAAAAACACTCAAATCTACATCCTAAATAGAACAATGTAATGGAAATAGAACAGAGTAAATAAGTGATGTGCAGAGACGCTGATGATGTGATAATCGATCAGACAGCTCTGTCAAAAACAACACACACACACACACACACACACGCCATTAGTCCCTTCCTCCCCATCTGTTAAGTAATTGGGAATATAAAAACATTATTTATCGCAGCGTGGAGACTGTCTGCAGCTGAGCTCTAATGACTCGAAGCAGGAGGTTTCAGTTTACGTGCCATCAGGACTCTGGCTTGGTAAATATCTCTGAGTTTAAAAGTTGTACTTGTTGTTTTACCACATAAGGGAAATAACTTATTGGGTTAACGTGTGTGTTGAGAGATAATGGCAGATGGTTAAATGAAGGAAGTATACTGTAAAGCCACTGTTAAATCACAATGGCCAAACAGTGAAATGCGCCTAAACGCTCAAACTTACCTACCCCACCTTTAAAGTAACTTTGCTGAAGCTGATTTGTGCAGATGGTTGATAGCATTTAGTTTAGCCTACTGCATCTTCTCTTAAAGGTGCCCTATTATGCTTTTTGGGGTTGTCCCTTTCCTTATAGTGTGTTATATAGGTTTGTGTGCATGTAAATGGTCGGCAAAGGCTAAAATCACTGAGTTCCCTCCAGACACACACTCCGCCCCTGCCTGAAACGCCTCCATTGGACTAAAAACGAGCATATAACGGGCCCTTTAAGTAATTCTAGTACATAAAGAGGGAATAGATGCATTATTTAAATGACAAATAGACTACTTAGATCTATTTAGGGGACAAATCAACCTTGTGCTGCAGTATAGACTCAACTGTGAGACATTTTGCTGCAGGAATCGATTGAAATATGAACAATTCCCCCTATTTTCGCTGCAGCGTTATGACTGACAGACTGAAACACTGGAGAATTAGCCTTTTATTGGCTCCCTATCGCTGTGGCAACATTAGATGAGAGGGTCTGATGGCGGACAGTGGGAGAGAGGAGACCTCCAGCTGTGCAGCTCTGAGAGAACATCTGTACGACGAGGAGCAGAGAGGAACTCACCGTGTTCAGGGCAATTAGTGAGATTTACAAGAGACGCTGAGAGGGTCGCCTGCTGAGTGTGTGTGTGTGTGTGTGTGTGTGTGTGTGTGAACTTGTTTCAGCTGGTATTTGAGGCACTATGGCTTTTTAGTTTCTGTGTGAAAATCAATAGAGATTTCAATGAAAGACTTGAAAAACCTCAATAAAATATAATATCTGAAACCATTTTCTAGTGATTTCTTATTTTTTAGGTATATATAAAAACAAAAGTGTCATTACAATGTAACAAAAGACTTAACTTCCAAGTGTGCAAGATGTTATATTTAAGTAGCTTGTTTTGTCTGAGAGTATAAAGTACAAAGATATATAAAAATAAATACATTTTTAGTTGATCAACAATCTATTATTGACTCATCGCTCCAGCATCACCTCTGGTTGAAAACACATTTTCTAATAAATGATTTTCATACTTTTTGTCGTTAGCATTTTTTAAAGCAAAAATTACTTTATATATATGTGTAATCTCCTCTCTGTATGGTAGTTTTATAGCGGTAGAGTATGCCACTATTTCATTGGATTCAAGCTGCCTTCATACAGGACCAATGCAGCATGAAATCCAGTTTGATTTAATCTCACTGCTATCAGCCTCACTGTTTACTGCTGCTGCTGCTCCTTCACAATAAAAGCATTCCACCGGTGAAACACTCGGTGGCTTTTATTGTGAAGCAGTCACAGGAAACACGATTAGTGATTACAATGCTTAAATCAACGAGCACTGAAATCTTATGTACGATAACTTGTGTTTTTTAATACCAATAAACTGTATTCAGTTTGACTACAGCTTTCTGCAGTTGTTATCAGCGAGTCCGTCAGTACGTGACTTCCTGTGTTTCTCACCAGTGTAGTTTCCTTGGAGCCAGTAGGTGATGTGTTAGTACACATAGTGAATGTGTGTAACAGAGGTGTGGATTTATTTCAATATCACAATCTTATATTTAATTAGAACGTTTTTTGTGACAGTAGCTTTGTTTCCAAGCAGCTGTCAAAACTGGTTTGGGAGTCCACAGATGATCAAATCTAAAGACTTAGGTTTTTATGTTTGCAGCTGTATTTTTCAAATGTATATTAAGATTAAAGGTCCCCTATTATACTGTTTTTCATCAGTATATCACAGGTCTCAGATATATACAGAGCCTGACTCTGTGATGTAGAAGAGACATGAAGTAGAGGGGACACATGTTGATGTAGAAGAGACATGAAGAAGTGGATTTTGCATAATAGGTGACCTTTAAATCCCAATCGATGTATAGATGTCTCCCTGGTAAATGTCCTACCTGTGTCCGGTTGATCTCCAGAGTTTTCTCCAGCGACAGCTTGGCGACGGCTGCTTCCTGTTGGTGCGTCTGTCTCAGGTGTTCGATGGCCGACGCGTGGATGTGGTTCAGCTCTGACCGCAGAGAGGCTGGAACGAGAGAGAGGGACACAGTAAGAGTTAATAATAATTATGACAATTCCCTTCTTTGGACACACTGTTACTGTATACATACAATGCTGCTCATTATAGTATGACATTTCAACAGTAAAACTGTAATAAAATACAAATCAAGTTCATACATATTGAATAAACGGTCCAATAAGTTGTTAAAGTCTTAGTACAGGGTATATGCAGGAATCCTGAAGTCAGATTTAAAACCTTTTAAGACCTTTTTTAAGACCCTTTCCGTACATTTTAAGACCTCACCGCTACTTGGAGTTCTAACCGGTTACCTTGGCGACACACTTTACGCTAAATTGATTTATCGACTTGTAATACTTTTTAAGACCTCGCGACACCCTGTAGAACAAAAAGATTAAATTACAGTCCCAATAAATCTAAAGTCTTGAAGTGTTTTATAATTCTATGGTTTTACTGTTTACACTTCTTCTTAGTTATTTGACTGTATTTAGTTTGATTAAAATTGAAGTAGGTTGTTCATTATTTCTTATTCCATGTTTAGTTTTTAGAGTTGTTCTTCTCAACAATAGCTTGCAGAGATCTGTGAAGTGCATTTGAAAGTTGCTTAAAGAATAAGTTTGATTGATGACTGAAAATCAATGGTAAAAGAAAAGGGGACCCAGCGTTTGGGAGCTGAAACAGAAGCCTGATAACAAGTTGTGGACTAGAGCTGAAGTATCTACTTTCTTCGGAGGCCAGTGAAGAGATTATTACAAAAGTCAAACCTGCAAAAACTAATAAAGCACGATTCATCTTCCCTGCATCCTGTTTTATCAGACAACCTGGCTTTAGGAGAAGTTAGTAGGTAAAAAAGACTGTCTTGGTCACTTCTAACTGACCGAGATAGACGGGTTTAAAGCTCCTTCGGACTGGAATCATTTGCCACCTATTACAGACTATAGATGAAATCCCAAGTACAAAACACTAACTTTATATACATATATATATTATTGTTGTATTGCTAGGATAATGTATTTGTTCAGGGCTTTACTGTGGCCATATGTCCGAAATCGTATCTTAAATTGTATTTAAGTATAGTCTGTGGTTGCATTGTGATGTGATAGTGTTTTGTTATTGATTTCTTGTTATTGTTCCTGTGGGGGAAACTTCTGAACCAATAGGAGTCAGGACTCAGAGAGACACGAGGAGAGCTGGAGCTCTGATGGAGTCAGGACTCAGAGAGACACGAGGAGAGCTGGAGCTCTGATGGAGTCAGGACTCAGAGAGACACGAGGAGAGCTGGAGCTTTGATGGAGTCAGGACTCAAAGAGACACGAGGAGAGCTGGAGCTTTGATGGAGTCAGGACTCAGAGAGACACGAGGAGAGCTGGAGCTTTGATGGAGTCAGGACTCAAAGAGACACGAGGAGAGCTGGAGCTTTGATGGAGTCAGGACTCAAAGAGACACAAGGAGAGCTGGAGCTTTGATGGAGTCAGGACTCAGAGAGACACGAGGAGAGCTGGAGCTTTGATGGAGTCAGGACTCAAAGAGACACGAGGAGAGCTGGAGCTTTGATGGAGTCAGGACTCAAAGAGACACGAGGAGAGCTGGAGCTTTGATGGAGTCAGGACTCAGAGAGACACGAGGAGAGCTGGAGCTTTGATGGAGTCAGGACTCAAAGAGACACGAGGAGAGCTGGAGCTTTGATGGAGTCAGGACTCAGAGAGACACGAGGAGAGCTGGAGCTCTGATGGAGTCAGGACTCAGAGAGACACGAGGAGAGCTGGAGCTTTGATGGAGTCAGGACTCAAAGAGACACGAGGAGAGCTGGAGCTTTGATGGAGTCAGGACTCAGAGAGACACGAGGAGAGCTGGAGCTTTGATGGAGTCAGGACTCAAAGAGACACGAGGAGAGCTGGAGCTTTGATGGAGTCAGGACTCAAAGAGACACGAGGAGAGCTGGAGCTTTGATGGAGTCAGGACTCAGAGAGACACGAGGAGAGCTGGAGCTTTGATGGAGTCAGGACTCAAAGAGACACGAGGAGAGCTGGAGCTTTGATGGAGTCAGGACTCAAAGAGATATGAGGAGAGCTGGAGCTTTGATGTAGTCAGGACTCAGAGAGACACGAGGAGAGCTGGAGCTTTGATGGAGTCAGGACTCAAAGAGACACGAGGAGAGCTGGAGCTTTGATGGAGTCAGGACTCAGAGAGACACGAGGAGAGCTGGAGCTTTGATGGAGTCAGGACTCAGAGAGACACGAGGAGAGCTGGAGCTTTGATGGAGTCAGGACTCAAAGAGACACGAGGAGAGCTGGAGCTTTGATGGAGTCAGGACTCAGAGAGACACGAGGAGAGCTGGAGCTTTGATGGAGTCAGGACTCAGAGAGACACGAGGAGAGCTGGAGCTTTGATGGAGTCAGGACTCAAAGAGACACGAGGAGAGCTGGAGCTTTGATGGAGTCAGGACTCAGAGAGACACGAGGAGAGCTGGAGCTTTGATGGAGTCAGGACTCAGAGAGACACGAGGAGAGCTGGAGCTTTGATGGAGTCAGGACTCAGAGAGACACGAGGAGAGCTGGAGCTTTGATGGAGTCAGGACTCAGAGAGACGAGGAGAGCTGGAGCTTTGATGGAGTCAGGACTCAGAGAGACACGAGGAGAGCTGGAGCTTTGATGGAGTCAGGACTCAGAGACACGAGGAGAGCTGGAGCTTTGATGGCAAACACTGACGGTTTATTTGGAGCTTGGGCCGGAGAATTCACAAGACATGTCACGAGCCACGAGTTGAACACACGGTAGAGATGCCACAATCAATTCTGAAGAGCCCTCCTGTAGCTCCAGGTTTGAACTAGTTCAGAGTGTAATGATCAACATTCTTCAATAGATAGACTAAACAGCTGAGGACACTGAATCACAGTTGTTGTCCCTTATGGCTCGGGGTCATCTCCACCCCGAGAAGGAAGTGTTCCAGGTGTCCCACAACAATAACTATCTCTGATCGAGAGCTGCCCGGTCACAAACTGGCAACATCAACAACTTGCTAGGGCAGCCCCTCCTTAAGGGAGATAGCGGCTGCTCATGGCAGGTCAGCTGCGTCAGAGGGCGAAAGGTAAACATGTAAGGCAACATTATTCTCTGACAGTTTGTGCTGTATATTTCGCTCCCTTGAAAGATGGTTAATCTCTAGGTTTAATCCTAAATGAATACATTTCAAAACTAAAACACTTTTTGAAAAGTTTCTCTCTCTTGAATTAAAGTCAGAGCAAGCAGTTCGTCTTTTTATGTTCTCTAGTTTAAAAAGAGTTCACTCATTCACTGATTCGAGGCCAAACAGGCATCCTTGGACCATGATCAGTTCTCTCAAGAGAAACGTAACTTGTACGTTTTCTACTTATTAATGCTGTTTATTTCTATTTTGAGATGTTTACATTTTAGAATTGTTTATTTCTACTCTTTTAATTTCTACTTATGTGCAATGCCTTGTTTTTTATGCTGCTGCAACGCAAACATTTCCCAATTTGGGATCAATTAAGTACATCTTATGTTATCTTATCTTAAAGGTCAGCTATCATGCTATTTGTAGGCAACAGCATAGGTCTCAGATATATACAAATATATAAAAAACATGTCTATGAAGTGTGAATGAAATACAGATCAACCATTCTAGCCATGCTTCATATCCCTCCATTTCACTTCCTGTTTCAAAAGTGCTGATTTGGGGAATAAAGCTTTTAAAAAATCAAAGAAGGAGGGGGCGGAGCTCATGCGGGACCCGGCAGCTACTGTCTAAACTAAATGCTGCCGTGATGAAACGCCATATCATGGATTATCAAGGATCTGAAACAGTCTGGAGCTCAAAGGCTTTCTCTCTTGCCGGTTATACCACAAGGTGAGTTCCTTTTTACTTCCTGCTTCTTCACACACATGCTATCCAGTACAGGTTAGCTCTGAGTGTTAGCGATGCTAATGTAAACACTGACCATATTACGTCCAAAACAGTCGGGCATTGTTTCTGATAGCAACGTTTCTGATTGGGCCGTGGGTCCACATTTCAGATATTACGTCATATCGGACGCAAATCTGGATCAGCTCCGTTGTTCCCCGTTTTTAGAGATTTGGGTACGGAGGAAAAGAGAGAGGGTTTTATTTTCTGACGCTGCGTGAGTTCCCCGACACTCCGGATGATTTATACAAAAGTGCATTTTGCATGATAGGTCCCCTTTAAAACTGTGTGTCATCTGCGTAGCAACACAAATCTGTATTGAACTGATAACATTTGTACAGAACAAACGAGAGCACAAAGCTCGTCTGCACACTTAGTAATTTGAAGGCTTGTTACAAAAAGCCTCCACCGACCTTTAGTGTGCTCGCAAAAAAAAAAGAAGTGTTCATTAATAGCAACGGCGTTTTTATTGCAAAATAAATAAAGAAAGCCTTTTTCATGGCCGTGGCTGCTTTTACCCAAGTGGCCTTTAATCCTCACTCCAATGAACAACTTTCCTCCCAAACAGTCTAATGGCTTAGAGAAGCATAGAGAGGGGGAACACACACACATAGAAAATGAAGGGAAGTAAGAGGGGGGGGGGGATAAAGTGAGAAGGTAATGAAAGGATGTCAGGATGTGGGAGTGAGGGAGCGGCTCTCTGGTGTCAGGACCGTGACATGAAGGTTAATGGGAGAACATTTATCACAGCGCTGGTGGGTCCAAACTGAAAACCAGCGAGATGTGTCAGCACTTTACAGTTCACTGCTGATATACTAACTGTTGTTCATATCCTTTCTTACTTTATATCAAAACACAGGCTGCACACTTCAGAAAGCTCTCTTATTCCTGCATTGAGTTAAGACAGAAAGCAGGGAGGAAGCCTCATAAATCAGAGAACATCCATCCATAGCACATCTGTTATTACAGAAGAGGCACAGTGGCTTCGATATAAAACGCTTTGTGGTTTTCTCTGAATTTATAAGGTTGGTTTTTTTAGTTCTTAAAAGGCAGTGAGTGCAGACATTTCCAAAATTAATGGTTTTCCAGAAATGCTACAATTGGTGGATCATGAATAATGAAAAATAGAGCATAGTAAAACACAAGGCTTCTCCATTGTCCACAACAGTCCAATGTATTCATATAGTTTGCATCTGGCATAAACTTCACTTACCAACATTTGAAATAAATCAGACTCACAACATTCCCTCTGTAGTTTTAAGCCACAGAGGTTTTTAACTGCTTTAATATGTATAACAAATATAAATTATAAGATCACACAACCATTGAAATGGCAGGAATACACATGTACAAGTTGTTGACTTTTTAATGGACTAAACCACATTTCACAGTACACTAATTAATGTATCGATAAATACGATGAAACAATATAATAAATACATTGTTTTATGAAATGGGCCGCGGATATTGAATACTTTTATATTCAAGTACATCTTAATGGTAATACTTGGAGTCAGAGCTTGAGTGCAGGACTTTTACTTAATTAAAGAACGTGTACATTGTGGTATCACTACTTTTAATAAAGTACATTATTTTTTCAGCCACTGTTTATAGATTCGATGTGACCGTGGTATGGCGTTATGCTGCCTGTGTTGCAAGTGTTTTGAATTTTTGTGAACATATAAAACAGTTTCTTGAATCAGGACCGTATTCTGGTAGAAACACGTGTACTTGTACATCTGGAAGTATCAGTTTTATATCACGTTTTACATTTTGAAAGTGGAAAAGCTTTAGCATTTTCCGTTTTAGTATGACTTTGTTTTCTACCGAAACCCCAAATCTGAGCATTGCCAAGTCATTTTGTTGAAAGGGAACATGTGCTAAAGGGGCACACACACACACACACACACACACACACACACACACACACACACACACACACACACACACACACACACACACACACACACACACACACACACACACACACACACACACACACACACACACACACACACACACACACACACACACACACACACACACACACACACACACACACACACACACACACACACACACACACACACACACACACACACACACACACACACACACACACACACACACACACACACACACACACACACACACACACACACACACACACACACACACACACACACACACACACACACACACACACACTCACTCTTACCCAGCATGGCTTTGCCCTCGTCCTCCAGTTCAAAGCGCAGTGTCTGCAGCTCCTGCTCCGACTGCTGTTTGAGCGTCTCGATGCTCTGACGGTGAGCATCTCTCAGAGACTGCAGCTCCGCGTGGTGGTGGTGGCGGAGACGCTCCTCCAAATCCTGAGGGGGGAGGAAAGGGGGAGGAAAAGAGTGGTGGAGGTGGTGGTGGAGGAAGGGAGAGTGAGAGGGACATTTGAGGATAAAAAGTTACGGACATAGGAGGAGGTGATGGAGTGAGAGAAAGCAGGGAGAGATAGGGAGGACATTAGCATTATTTTAAATCCTCTATAAGGGCAGAAGGAGAAACTGCCCAGTCAACATACAGTGAATTCAACTGCACTGAAACACCAGCACAGTTTCTGAGAAACACTTCACCTGCTACTGTATATCGACATGTTTTAAAAACCACAGATTATCCTCCTCCACATTTGGAAGAGTTGTCTTTAAGAGGTTTGCAGAAAGAGTCCTGTGCAACACGAGCTTGACTGTGAGGAAAACTATTGAAAGTCACTCTGCTGTAGACTTTTAAAGATTCTCTCACCATCAAAATACATTGTTATATTGACAGTTGTATCCTAGAGTTTGTGAGAAAGCAAAGGTAAGGTCACAATTGCAATGATTTCCAGTTGAGAATTGACTTGACTGAAACTCTACTTTTATAATAAGTTCAATATAATTTCATTATCTACAGTGAGTTTACAAAAACAGACATATTACAATTTTTGAAAACTGACAAGCACTTTTCTACAACATGTAGTAACAGGGTATCTGCAGGAATCCTGAAGTCAGATGTAAAACCTTTCAAGACCTTTTTTAAGACCCTTTCCGTACATTTTAAGACCTCATCTCCACTTTGAGTTCTAACCGGTTACCTTGGCGACACACTTCACCTCACATTGACTATATACAGTATTGATTATCCTTCCTCCTTGTCTTCCAAACATTTGGACGCAGACTTGCATTTCCCCATAACGATGTTGCTTAACAACCGGCGTAAACGGACCTTCGCGCTATCAAGCAGTGAGCGTGCGATGTCCTGTTCAGATGACGTCAAACCCAACGGGATGCCATCAATAAACTACACAGAATCACACTACACACCTACGCCATGATTACATTCAGGCAGACTGTAGAACACAACCTCTTTGGACCATTTATATACTTATTGAAGACAAGCTACAACATTTAATACCTTGGAAAATGCCCTTTAATACTTTTTAATATCCTTCATTTTTGCTAAATTGATTTGTCAACTTTTAATACTTTTTAAGACCCCGCGGACCCCCTGAGTTACCAGGCCATAGCACGGCTAACTTGCAATACTTTTTAAGAAACACTTGGACAACTAATGCTTCTTTCAACAAACTCAACAGACGCTTGTAGTGTGAACGGTTGTATTACAGTGAGCTCATCTGTCTGATGGCTGTCAGCTGGCCTGTGAGAATAAAACGGAGACCAATATTACATTTGAACATTTAGAGCCAGAGCCACAAAGCAAGATAAGGTGAAGAAAACTAAAACCCAGCACAGGCCTGAAGAATTGCGGATATACAGTGGGGCAAAAAAGTATTTAGTCAGCCACCAATTGTGCAAGTTCTCCCACTTAAAAAGACGAGAGGCCTGTAATGTTCATCCTAGGTACACTGCAACTATGAGAGACAGAATGGGGGGAAAGAATCCAGGAAATCACATTGTAGGATTTTTAATGAATTAATTGGTAAATTCCTCGGTAAAATAAGTATTTGGTCACCTACAAACAAACAAGATTCTCTGGCTCTCACAGACCTGTAACTTCTTCTTTAACAGCCTCCTCTGTCCTCCACTTGTTAACTGTATTAATGGCACCTGTTTGAACTTGTTATCAGTATAAAATACACCTGTCCACAACCTCAAACAGTCACACTCCAAACTCCACTATGGCCAAGACCAAAGTGCTGTCAAAGGACACCAGAGACAAAATGGTAGACCTGCACCAGGCTGGGAAGACTGAATCTGCAATAGGTAAGCAGCTTGGTGTGAAGAAATCAACTGTGGGAGCAATTATTAGAAAATGGAAGACGTACAAGACCACTGATAATCTCCCTCGATCTGGGGCTCCACGCAAGATCTCACCCCGTGGGGTCAAAATGATCACAAGAACGGTGAGCAAAAATCCCAGAACCACACGGGGGGACCTAGTCAATGACCTGCAGAGAGCTGGGACCAAAGTAACAAAGGCTACCATCAGTAACACACTACGCCGCCAGGGACTCAAATCCTGCAGTGCCAGACGTGTCCCCCTGCTTAAGCCAGTACATGTCCAGGCCCGTCTGAAGTCTGCTAGAGAGCATTTAGATGATCCAGAAGAGGATTGGGAGAATGTCATATGGTCAGATGAAACCAAAATAGAATTTTTTGGTAAAAACTTAACTAGACGTGTTTGGAGGAGAAAGAATGCTGAGTTGCATCCAAAGAACACCATACCTACTGTGAAACATGGGGGTGGAAACATCATGCTTTAGGGCTGTTTTTCTGCAAAGGGACCAGGACGACTGATCCGTGTACAGGAAAGAATGAATGGGGCCATGTATCGTGAGATTTTGAGTGAAAACCTCCTTCCATCAGCAAGGGCATTGAAGATGAAACGTGGCTGGGTCTTTCAGCATGACAATGATCCCAAACACACCGCCCGGGCAACGAATGAGTGGCTTCGTAAGAAGCTATTTCAAGGTCCTGGAGTGGCCTAGCCAGTCTCCAGATCTCAACCCCATAGAACATCTTTGGAGGGAGTTGAAAGTCCGTGTTGCCCAGCGACAGCCCCAAAACATCACTGCTCTAGAGGAGATCTGCATGGAGGAATGGGCCAAAATACCAGCAACAGTGTGTGAAAACCTTGTGAAGACTTACAGGAAACATTTGACCTCTGTCATTGCCAACAAAGGGTATATAACAAAGTATTGAGATGAACTTTTGTTATTGACCAAATACTTATTTTCCACCATAATTTGCAAATACATTTTTTTAAAAATCAGACAGTGATTTTCTGGATTTTTTTTTTTCTCATTTTGTCTCTCATAGTTGAGGTGTACCCAGGCCCGGACTGGCCATCGGGAGGACCGGGAGGTTTCCCGATGGCCTGGCCTGTTAAGTGGCCTGCTGACCTGAGGATTTTTTGTTGTATGTATGTATTGTGAACGCAACGCTGCGCAAATGTGGGTCTGACTCTGCCTCACAGAGGGTGACTGGCTGTCTACAAGATGTGGCCTGCCGACATGGCCACTTTCATACAGATCATACTAATGCTCTCGATTGGTCTCTGTGTGTCATTCAAGCTCGGGAGGGTGTGTGTTTGTTAGTGTATGTGTGGCGCGAGCGAGTGAGATAAAGCCTCGCGCACCGGTTACGTGTATTGTTGTTGTTAGCATCTGGTGCTAGCTAGCTGCGCTAACGGATATAAGGAGCTTTTTCAACAACAAGGTGGAGGAGAGTCCTCTCCAGTCAGACTGAGAGACTGATAACTACAGCTCAGGTGAGGTAAAGGACTCAGAGTGTTTAGATAGTTAACTTAGTCTAAGTTATCTCAAACGGTTTGGTCACCATTTATGTAAACACATATTTCCATTTGAGGGGGGAGTGATTAGTGAAATATGCATGAATAATAATAAAAAAAACGTTAACTAGGTGAAAAAAGGTAAGATAAACTTTAAAACTTGTTGAGAGCTAAAACTAGTCTTTGCTGCTGCCTCAAAGAGGAGCAGGGGGGAGAGGAGGGAGACAGGTGAGGCTGGTTCAGGAGCACAGACACACTCACAACTATAAATGAACCAAACAAGTTTCAATGTTTTTTCATATGGGATGTTATTGGTTATGGCCATGTTTTTAGGATTATTATAATGTCTACAGTTCTGTTTCATATGGGTGTAGTCTCTTTATTTCCCCCTCAAAATGCACCAGATTGATGCATTTAAGTCCAACATTTAAAAAACCGGGGGAGCATGCCCCCTGACCCCCCTATAGGATTTGAGGTCCACCCCTACTTAAAATATGTTCACATGGATAGGTTCCTAAATAGATTTGCAATTTTTTTTTTAAATAACTCAGTTCCATATGTTTATTTTTGGTAGTAGATTTAAACTATAGGGCTATCACTATGGGCAGCAACGCTGTAAATATTGACAAATAAATCCAGCAAAATGGCACAAAACTGGTAATGGCCTGGCTGAGTGAATAATTCCAGGCCTGACTTATTGTCCCAGTCGGCCCTGGATGTACCTAGGATGAAAATTACAGGCCTCTCTCATCTTTTTAAGTGGGAGAACTTGCACAATTGGTGGCTGACTAAATACTTTTTTGCCCCACTGTATGATCAAATCTTTTCTACCTATAATTCTGCTTTATGCCAAAATGTACTGTCATTTATTTGTGTTAGCGTGCTATGTTATCAATGTGGATAGATCCAGTTTCTTACCTGTTGTACACATGTGGACACGCAAATTATGTACAGTGTCATGCTACTTTTATCTCTTCCTCAAGTCAGTCAAACCCTGTGACCCCTTAAACAAAGATACATTAGTAAAGAGTACATATTTAGAAAATGTTCAGGTTGATATTAGCATTTAGTGTCTCTACTGTGACATGTCTCCATGCTTCAATGTTCAAAAAGCTCTTTATTTCCCTCAATCTCCCTGTACCTCTGCTCACCTCTTTTCATTACCACAGAACCCTTAAAGCACACCATTACAGACACGAAGCTGCTGTTCACACACTCAGATCAAGCCATTTTTGGTCCGTAAGACATTAAGATGCCATTCTGCAAATTATAACCAGAGCCCATCAACAAGGAAACGTCTTCAAATGATATTCATAGAAGATGGTCGGCAACATCTGCAGCATTTTAATTCACTGATATGAAATGCCTTTGGGAAATGATTCATGGGAGGACGACAGCCCTGATTATTCAAATGAATCTTGTTCAGAGTCATCGAACATCAGTCTGTGACTTTAAGCGTTTGACGGGAGCCCGTACTGTTTTTATGGTAAGGCTGAAAACAGACGTGGTACAGATCATTAAAGACAAGATCTTAGTGAGT
Organism: Harpagifer antarcticus; assembly: GCA_902827135.1. Taxonomy (NCBI): domain Eukaryota; kingdom Metazoa; phylum Chordata; class Actinopteri; order Perciformes; family Harpagiferidae; genus Harpagifer; species Harpagifer antarcticus. The sequence continues at coordinate 901,636 of CADEHL010001288.1, forward strand.
CAGAGGAAGAAAATAATGTTGGTATAATAAGTAAAATAAGCTTCCCAGAGCTATCATTCAGCCTAATTTCCTATTGTTTACTCTGTATTATGTTTAAATGTGGCCTCATTTTCTGTCTAATAAAACTAATGCAAATCACACAAAAGACAAGGGATGTAACGATATATCGAATATCGCAGTAAATACATTTCTCAATACCGTCGTGAGACTGACAAAATCTTCCGCGATCTTTTATTTTTACATTTTTTTTAAACCTTTGTTTAACCAGATGGTCCCGTTGAGATCATCCATCTCTTTTTCAAGGGAGACCTGTCCAACATGGCAGCAAGTAGGTTACAACATGAACATAACACAACAGATAACACACAAGGACATGGTATTTACAGGGCTACATGTACACACCTAGAGACATTGACAAGTACCAACAGTATATTTATATCTCTGTCAATACGCCTCACCTTCTTGGCAGCAACTGTATTGTTTTTGAAGTGATGGAGAGACAATGCACAGTTTGACCCACTGCTGCCACCCATGGCCAAAGCATATCTCTCTGTCCCAGCAACATCAGTACCAAGCAAGAGAGTTGTTTCCACAGCAGGGGATTTTGGAAACGCCCAAACATCCCAGCTTCTACCTGGACATGTGGACATGCTCATATTCCTAAAAGATAACCTTGATGATGCTGAGTGAGTGAGTGAGTGAGTGAGTGAGTGAGTGAGTGAGTGAGTGAGTGAGTTAAAGAGTGAGTGAGTGAGTGAGTGAGTGAGTGAGTGAGTTAGAGAGTTAGAGAGTGAGTGAGTGAGTGAGTGAGTTAGAGAGTGAGTGAGTGAGTGAGTGAGTGAGTGAGTGAGTGAGTGAGTGAGTGTGTGAGTGTGTGAGTGTGTGAGTGAGTGAGTGAGTGAGTGAGTGAGAGAGAGAGTGAGTGAGTTAGAGTTGAGTTACTTGAAAAACTAAAGTGAAACTTGATTTATTCTATTGCAGGGTCTGATTATTATATTGTTGACACTTTAAAATACTACTATCTACTAAAATGCTGTACAAATCAGATTTATTATTTAATGAAGAAAAAAAATTCAAGTAAAAAAATAAATGTTTTTCTTTATTTTTTATATCGTGATAAATATCGTACCGTGAACTTTTTATCACGATATTATCGTACCGTGAGTTTTTGGTATCGTTACATCCCTACAAAAGACACAAAATGACCAGAAAAAGAAACAGAATGACTCCAGAAAGAGGCATACTAACTCATAAGTCAACGTGTTTTGCTGCTGTACGAGTGTGTGTGGGGTCTTATAATGCATGTTTCATAACCCGCCCTTGTATTACTTGGACATTTTATACGTTTTGTAAATTAAATCGCAGAGGAGGTAAGACAATTCTCCCTCTGAAAGGAGACAGGCAAATGATGTAGTGAGCAAGAGTGTGAGAGATAAGATAAGTGAGACAGAGGATGATAAGGAAAGCAATAAGCCGTCAGACGCTGCGTACACACACTCTGCGTACACACACTCAGCGTACACACACTCTGCACACACACTCTGCTGCTATTTGCAGCTTTTTGGAGTGGAGAAGTTCGGGATGTAAATTAGGTTATGCTCGTGTGTCTGTGTAGCGAGGATTTGCCACAACTTTATTACTCCCAGGATGTAACTGTCTGCAAACAGATAACGCCAGACAAACTGAATGAAACACACACACACACACACACACACACACACACACACACACACACACACACACACACACACACACACACACACACACACACACACACACACACACACACACACACACACACACACACACACACACACACACACACACACACACACACACACACACACACACACACACACACACACACACACACACACACACACACACACACACACACACACACACACACACACACACACACACACACACTCTCTAATGCCTACACTTTGTATAATTGAGTTTTCTCTCCCTGCACTGCTGACAGAAATATATAAGCACCCCGCCTCAATAAAAGCCCTCTGTGGAGCTTTTAACACTTTACACCGCGGGTTATAACTAAGAGTGTTTGACAGACATTTTGGTCAGATTTGCGGTAATATAAAAGAGAGTGTGCACCAGAAGACCAATCACAACAGAGCCGGCCAGCTAACCAATCAGAGCAGACTAGGCTCTGGTTTCAGACAGAGGGTGAGAAAAATAAAGAGCTTTTTGAACATTAAAGCATGGAGACATGTCACAGTAGAGACACTACATACTGAAATATACCTGACAATTAGCATAATGCATGGGCGTCGCAGCCATTATATGAGGGTGGGACAAGTCCCCCCCACCTTTTCAAATGATTAGTTTAGACCCCCCCACTTTTACTGTGCGGAAAGTCCGTGCATCGGTCTATCCACTCGCCTCTCTGTAGAGCGCTGTGTCAGTGCTTCACTGTCAAATCCATTCCACTTGCTTATTGGGAGAATGCCCAAATCAATGAAACTCCGTACCATGTTTTCACTGCTACTTTGTACCAAGGCAGATTCTCAGAGCCGTGCACATGCTGCGTGTTTTGTGTAGCTGTGTCTTTAGTTGTAAAATGATGCGCGCCACAGTTTCCACGCAGCGAGGCTCCGGCGCTAACAGTTCACGAGCATGCTCCACTAGCACCTGGATATAAGGCACTGTTATTAAAGAGGTGGAGGGAGAGTCCTCTCCTGTCAGACTGAGAGGCTGATAACCACAGCTCAGTGAGGTAAAGGACTCTCTGAGAGGTGGAGGGAGAGTCCTCTCCTGTCAGACTGAGAGGCTGATAACCACAGCTCAGTGAGGTAAAGGACTCTGAGAGGTGGAGGGAGAGTCCTCTCCTGTCAGACTGAGAGGCTGATAACCACAGCTCAGTGAGGTAAAGGACTCTGAGAGGTGGAGGGAGAGTCCTCTCCTGTCAGACTGAGAGGCTGATAACCACAGCTCAGTGAGGTAAAGGACTCTGAGAGGTGGAGGGAGAGTCCTCTCCTGTCAGACTGAGAGGCTGATAACCACAGCTCAGTGAGGTAAAGGACTCTCTGAGAGGTGGAGGGAGAGTCCTCTCCTGTCAGACTGAGAGGCTGATAACCACAGCTCAGTGAGGTAAAGGACTCTGAGAGGTGGAGGGAGAGTCCTCTCATGTCAGACTGAGAGGCTGATAACCACAGCTCAGTCAGGTAAAGGACTCTGAGAGGTGGAGGGAGAGTCCTCTACTGTCAGACTGAGAGGCTGATAACCACAGCTCAGTGAGGTAAAGGACTCTCTGAGAGGTGGAGGGAGAGTCCTCTCCTGTCAGACTGAGAGGCTGATAACCACAGCTCAGTGAGGTAAAGGACTCTGAGAGGTGGAGGGAGAGTCCTCTCCTGTCAGACTGAGAGGCTGATAACCACAGCTCAGTGAGGTAAAGAACTCTCTGAGAGGTGGAGGGAGAGTCCTCTCCTGTCAGACTGAGAGGCTGATAACCACAGCTCAGTGAGGTAAAGAACTCTCTGAGAGGTGGAGGGAGAGTCCTCTCCTGTCAGACTGAGAGGCTGATAACCACAGCTCAGTGAGGTAAAGGACTCTCTGAGGGTTTAGATAACTTTAGTCTAAGTAGTGGCTCTCAAAGTGCACCAGATTGATGCATTTAACTTCAAAATAAATAAAAAAATCTTCCCGGGGGAGCATGCCCGCGGACCCCCCTAGAGGAGGTGAGATCCACCACCTGCCCACACCCCCTGTCAAATTGTCCCACCCACATTGAGGATGCTTCCTATGCCCATGTCTTAAGTAGACACTTAAGTAAATGTACTTAGCTAATAGCTGTGTGTTGGTATCAGAGAGGAAACAAGTAGAGTAGGACAGACACATAACAGGAGGTGAATGTTTGCTGGAGCAGTCACTTTGGTTTACACGGAAATAAATAATGAAGACTTCTGAGTTTTTAAGAACGGTAGTGACTCAGAGGTGATGTTCCTTCTCCCCACTCAAACACACACTTGCCCTTATTCATACCGCCATCATGAGGACGCCGTTCCCTGACCTCCATTCAGCCTCGAGCATTAACACAATTACAGCGTCCACGGCGTCGGAGAGGGGATTTGGGGATTGTGATATATAGCTCATCCAAATCGACCTTGACTGTGATATGGTCGGATTAGCGGTGAGGAACATTTCCTTTGGCACCTCGAGGCGTGTGTATGTTGCTTTGTTTGTGCATATTTTCACATTATAAAAGGGGGGAAACGTGGAGCTGTCAGAAGAGCGTCTTGATGTGGAAACCGTCTGCTGTCAGAGAGAGTGAGGGATGATGAGTCACTGCTAACCTTGCCTCTGACAAGCCTCTGCTGGATGCAAATGTCATGGATGGAGCTTCTCAAACTGATTACATAACGGCTGCAGATCATAGTCTGAGGTTTTTTTTAAATGCATATATTAATTGGATTTAATTATTGAATTACTCATACTTTGTTCGCTAACTTAAAAAGGTTAGAAAAGTGTCAAAAGAACTATCATTTCACGGGAAAACCTGCAGGTCCGCTGAAGACTTTTCTTTTTGCCGCTACTTTTAATTGAACTATTCACATCTCACACTGCACTGTAACTTGTATTCATGTACCTGTGTTATTCACGTTTTATTATCTTTGCTTTTAAAGTTTCTAATGTGTTTTATGCTCTTAATGTCTTTCATTTGTGTAAAGCACTTTGAATTGCCTTGTGTTGACAAGCGCTATATTTATTTAAAGGTCACCTATCATGCTATTTGTAGGCAATAGCATAGGTCTCAGATATATACAAATATATAAAAAACATGTCTATGAAGCGTTTTACTCAAAATACCAAACAGATCATTCTAGCCACGCCTCATGTCCCTCTATTTCACTTCCTGTTTCAAAAGTGCTGATTTGGGTATAAAGCTTTACAAAGAGGAGGGGTCTGAGCTCATGCGGGACCCGGCAGCTACTGTCTAAACTAAATGCTGCCGTGATGAAACGCCATATCATGGATTATCAAGGATTCTCTCTGAAACAGTCTGGAGCTCAAAGGCTTTCTCTCTTGCCGGTTATACCACAAGGTGAGTTCCTTTTTATTTCCTGCTTCTTCACACACATGCTCTCCAGTACAGGTTAGCTCTGAGTGTTAGCGATGCTAATGTAAACACCGACCATATTACGTCCAAAACAGTCGGGCATTGTTTCTGATAGCAACGTTTCTGATTGGGCCGTGGGTCCACATTTCAGATATTACGTCATATCGGACGCAAATCTGGATCAGCTCCGTTGTTCCCCTTTTTTAGAGATTTGGGTACGGAGGAAAAGAGAGGGTTTTGTTTTCTGACGCTGCGTGAGTTCCCCGACGCACCGGGGACACATGTTTATGTATAAAAGACATCACAAAGTACATTTTGCATGATAGGTCCCCTTTAAACTTGCCTTGCCTAACTTTGATGGTGCCAGTAAAGGCCTTCAGTGCTTCCAACATAATGAGGATTGAGTGTGCTGAAATGCAGGTTTCTCTGGTTTTGCTTTACTGCAGTGGTCTCACATTTCCTCAGCCATTATTCTAGATAACTTTCCATGATAAATGCTCCCATTGTTGTACATCAGATCTCTGTCCATGGTGCTCGTTTATCCCTGTATGCATGCAGTAGCTCTCCATGGTGCTGAGGTCACTTCTTATGGTGCGTTTCCACTGCAGCAGGTAGCTCGCTTTAAGCGTGCCGAGCCGTGCGGGGCCCGTTTTTGGTTGCGTTTCCACTTGGCCTAGTTTTGGCCCGGGGCTACTTTTTCACCTTTTTTCTGGCCCGACTAAATCGTGGTTCTAGGGCCAGGAACAACCAGGCTGAGTTGGGCTGAGTATGCTAAACTAGAGAGAGAATTGCTGGCAAGGGGACTACAACTACAACAAGATGAACATATTTGACCTTGATTTAATTGTAATACACGTTTCTAAATGATGCCGATGTAACAACATACTGATACCGGTTAGTAAAAACCATGAATTAATGCTTTGACAAGTCTGCAGACAGACGGCAGGCGAAAAACCCTTTTAAAATGCGTGCTTTCTAAATGGAGCTTGGCTAAGCTAACGTTGTATATGCTCCGACCGTCCACACTCACAACAATGGCCTACAGACATAAATAAACCAGCGACTGTATTCGCCATGACACGGGCAGTCTGTGGTTTGTATTTGTTTAACTTTTGTCTAGTTTCTGAACAGATATGAGGAGCTGTGAGCTCTGAGTGCTAACAGCTAACGGCTGTGTTGTTTTTTGGGGCGCTCATTGAAGATGACGTCACGGCTCCGCCTACACTGCGTTACTATAGTAACTACCCTAGTTCCTAAACTGTAATGGAAGCGCAGCATTAAAGTGAGCCGGGCCTAATAAGGCCTAACCAAACCGAGCGAGGCCGAGCGAGGCCGAGCGAGGCCGAGCGAGGCCTGCAGTGGAAACGCGCCATTAGTGTAGTTTTGCAGCACAATGTCCCAGCACTCTGATTGCCTGCAGTATTTCTCTCAGGCTGTATCACCTGTGTCGTGATTTCTGATTGCATTGTTACTAAATGCTGCCAAAAATATCCTGCTTGACCTTTTGACAAAAGCTACTTAAACATGTGAAGCTGATATATCAATCGATCTGATGTTAATACAGTTTTTCATGGAAGGAAATATATGTCTACAGTAATTTGTTCTCCTTCTCAGTCCATATATGGGGTGAAATGTTTGTATTAAACTAATTTAAGGGATGCATGTCATAGAAAATATCTCATATTGGCAACATTTTTGGCTATTTCTAGAACTTTTTAGTTACAAATATCTCTAAAAGTATTGTATATATGGAACTATGAAATTATATACCGAAGTATATTATCTTTTTGCAGATGCTTATAGCAAGACAGATATGTTTAAGGTCATTTTTTCTCCTTCTCAGTCCATATATGGGGCACAATCTTGTATTAAACAAATGTAAGCAATGCTAGGTAATATGTAACGTAAATATGTGATTAGTTTGAGGTCATTTTTTCCACACAGCACATTTCATAGGGTCAAAATCGTTATCAAAACACTCCAGTTTCAACTCAGCTCTATGTTTGACCACTAGTAGAGCTATGTTTGTGTTTCTGGTTTACTAACTTGCACGAGGGTAAAAGTGCATTCACAAGCATGAAATACACATTCATGCAAAGTGTCTTAAATGATTCCAAAGTTAGACGGAGTAACATCCTCAATAAAGCAGCAATGTGCCAGTTAAAGAAAGGGAAGAAGAATGCTAGTCAGCAAACATGAATTTGTCCTTGCACGGTATTTGGTATTATTTCAAATCTTAGGAAAGTACTGTTTATAAACACGTGTTTGAGGGCATGTCTGGCTCCGCCCACCTTCAGGTCCCTCTTGCGGGCGTGCTCCATGTCCTGCATGGAGCTGAGGTGCAGCTCCTGCAGGCGCTGCTGCCTCCTCTGGTGCTCCGTCTGCAGCTCGTCCAGCTGCAGCCTCAGGTGCTCCCTCTCCTGACTGAACTGCTGCTGCAGCTGCTGCAGAGACGACTGCGACTGAGACAGCTGCATCTCCAGACTCTGCTTCAGCAGGGAGATCTGCACAGGGACACAACGTCATACATGTTATACAAATATCACTGGTCACCGGCTTGAGCTTGAATCTCAGGATCCATGTATTTCTGATCCTCTCCAGAATGGAAGTATCATCACATACAGAGCATCAGCTAGTTCCTGAACAGTGTCCTTCACATGCTGATATCCAAGAGAGGGAGTTACACAGTCACAAGATGGAGGAATACCGGTTCTTGTAGGTAATCATACGTCCTGTCATGAACCAAATACTGGGTTTTTTCTCAAAATGTCGGATATTTTCTCAAAATCTGACTTTTTCATAAAGAAATCTGACTTTTTTCTCAAAATTCTGACTTTTTTCTCAAAATTCTGACTTTCTCAAAATCTCTAAATTCTGACTTTTTCTGAATACTTAACATGTCACGTCACGTACACAGTTGGGTCTTTGTTATCATGTGTACTCTGATATTGGAAGAGGACATTCAGGAGGAAGTATTGCAGGTAAGTTCTTCCTGTAGCGATAGGAATGTATAACCACAACGGCCCCTGGAAGACCATCACACAATATGGGCTATAATATACTACTGTTGTACTCTATAACTGGCACATTTATTTTAACGCAATACTTAAAGTGTGTTCTATAGGTTTTTGTGCATGTAAATGGTCTTCAAAACCTCAAATCTGTGTGTTTCCCCCCTGCCTGAAACGCCTCCATTGGACTTCTTTGTTTACTTCAGTTATTTGTGACATCACTATGAAACACTCGTGCTTCTATTGGCCAGCGCTCCAACACATTGTACGTGATAAGCGGCGGGACATCTCTAAGCGGTTGACCAATCACAACAGAGCCGACCAGCTAACCAATCAGATCACATTGGGCTCTGGTTTCAGACAGAGGGTGAAAAGAGGTAGGCAGTATGAGGAAAAATAAAGAGCTTTTTGAACATTAGAGCATGGAGACATGTCCCAGTAGAGACACTAAGTACAAAAATGTGCATAATATGTCCTATTTCATGCTGTATAGACTATAAACTAACTTGTATTACTTGCGGCTAACTTCATATATTCACTTCCATAATGCTGCTACTTATCCTTCCTATCTTAGATGTGTACTTAAGGGCAGAGCACTGGTGGTAATCAATTAAGTTCAAGCAAAGGATATTAAGATAATTCTTTAAAGCCACAAGCAATAAAGTTTCTTTCTCTAAGTGAATGCATTTGTTCAGTTCACTGCAGGACATAATGAGCTCTGGCTGATGTGTCGGGCAGCACTAGAACAAATTGTTGGAGAGAAGCAGCATGATTCATCAAATGAGTCTGTCTAGACGACTTCAGATAATGAGTATTTGCGTAAATGTCGAGATAAAGAAGGACGACCTTGCTCAACCTGCTGTATCTGTGTATTCCAATAACGCCCTCTCTACACTACAGGCATCGAAAAGTGCTTTCAAAGCTTCGCCCAATCATTTGAATGGGGTGACGTAGAAGATTTTGAATCTTCGCCGAACTGCATTGTGGGGAGCGTGGCATGGCGAGCATCTATCGGCAACAGAGCCGATGCCAATCAAATCCCGTTTATGCAAATCTGACAGTAGAAGCGCTAGCCAATTAAACCGCGTGCAAGCTGGGAGAGCCAGACCGCAGTTCATTTCCTCATATTCCAAACGAGAAATTACGGTAGCAAATCACCCGGTTCTGTACGACCAGAACTATTTACCGGGATACAAACCGGAGGAAGCAGGCATGGAGGGAGGTGGCAGAGACAGTGGGAGAAACTGGTAGGTTTTCGCCTGTTTGGGGATTTTATATCCACTTCGTTTTAACATTGCTATTGCTTTGTATGTCGGGGGCGGGAGATTCATCTGATTGGTTGTTGGTCGTAAAAAATCGCCAAGCTTCAGACACGCCCAGCTCCAAGATGTTTTGATGCCTGTAGTGTAGACGGGCCGTAACGCTGATGTGATAAAGAATAACACGCTTTCTCTTTTGAATCAAAGCTGAAGACTTTTCTGTTTGCTGCCGCCTTTTATTACATCTAATAACTGTTCATATCTTACATTGGACTGCCACTTCTATTCATGTACTTTGACAGTGTTTTTAAAGCAATCTTAATGCTTTTAATGTTTTTTATAAAGCGCGATTCATTGCCTTGTGTTGAAATGTGAATAAACCTGACTTGCCTTTACAACGTAGTGGATGGATTTATTATATGTGCATAAAAAGTCTACAAACCAGTGGGTGACTTACAAAATGGTGGCTTTCTTTTACAGTCCATGTGATGTACACATTATTTCTTGAACGTTTTGAAAAAGGGATATTATTTACGATATGAGGTTATTTTTTGTAATTTTAAATAATAATAAATCAACAGGATCATCATGTGATGTTTTTGGGAGGATCTGTACACGATAAAAATGTATTTCTCAAATGTGTATAATAACGTTTTGGACCTCTGCAGCTCAACCATACTGCATTTTAAATGTCTTTTGAAACATGTTTTACTGTCACAAATACTGCACCACTTTTAATTTGGATATTTTACTCGCACACATTGCGATTCAACTCCAAATAATAGTTCATCTTGTATTTTAGCAAAATGGTATCAGCCCACACGGCCTGCACATCAATCAAGAGGCTGAACACCTGCTGCTGTGCTTTGACACATGTAGTAAACGAGTAATCAACAAGTAAATAAATAAACATTAATCACTGCATGTCGTCTAAGGACATCATGTGTGCAGAAATTAACATTAATACAGCTGCTGACCCTGTGTGTGTGTTTGTTTGTGTGTGTGTGTGTGTGTGTGTGTGTGTTTGTTTGTGTGTGTGTGTGTGTGTGTGTGTGTGTACGATGACCACAGGAGCGCTAAGTCATGCTACATTAGCATTCATCATTAGCAGTGACTGCCTGCTCCTGTGTGTTCATCACAATGTTAAATAATGAGCCTGAGAGTCAGGCAGAGTGAGGAGGAGTGAGGCAGATTGAGACAGAGAGAGGCAGTGTGAGGCAGAGTGAGGTAGAGTGAGGCAGAGTAAGGCAGAGTGAAGCAAGAGTGAGGCAGAGTGAGGTAGAGTGAGGCAGAGTGAGACAGAGAGAGGCAGTGTGAGGCAGAGTGAGGTAGAGTGAGGCAGAGTGAGGCAGAGTGAGGCAGAGTGAGGTAGAGTGAGGCAGAGTGAAGCTGAGTGAATTGAGGCAGAGTGAGGCAAGAGTGAGACAGAGTGAGGTAGAGTGAGACAGAGTGAGGTGAGGCAGAGTGAGGTAGAGTGAGGCAGAGTGAAGCTGAGTGAATTGAGGCAGAGTGAGGCAAGAGTGAGACAGAGAGAGGTAGAGTGAGACAGAGTGAGGCAAGAGAGAGGCAGAGTGAGGTAGAGTGAGGCAAGAGTGAGGCAGAGTGAGGTAGAGTGAGGCAGAGTGAGACAGAGTGAGGCAATAGTGAGGCAGAGTGAGGTGAGGCAGAGTGAGGTAGAGTGAGGCAGAGTGAAGCTGAGTGAATTGAGGCAGAGTGAGGCAAGAGTGAGACAGAGTGAGGCAAGAGTGAGGCAGAGAGAGGTAGAGTGAGACAGATTGAGGCAAGAGAGAGGCAGAGTGAGGCAGAGTGAGGTAGAGTGAGGCAAGAGTGAGGCAGAGTGAGGTAGAGTGAGGCAGAGTGAGACAGAGTGAGGCAATAGTGAGGCAGAGTGAGGTAGAGTGAGGCAGAGAGAGGTAGAGTGAGGCATAGTGAGGCAGAGTAAGGCAGAGTGAGGTAGTGTGAGGCAGAGTGAGGTAGAGTGAGACAGAGAGAGGCATAGTGAGGTAGAGTGAGGTAGACTGAGGCAGAGTGAGGTAGAGTGAGGCAGAGTGAGACAGAGTGAGGTGAGGTAGAGTGAGGCAGAGTGAAGCTGAGTTAATTGAGGCAGAGTGAGGCAAGAGTGAGACAGAGTGAGGCAGAGTGAGGTGAGGCAGAGTGAGGTAGAGTGAAGCTGAGTGAATTGAGGCAGAGTGAGGCAAGAGTGAGACAGAGTGAGGCAAGAGTGAGGCAGAGAGAGGTAGAGTGAGACAAGAGAGAGACAGAGTGAGGCAGAGTGAGACGGAGTGAGGTAGAGTGAGGCAGAGTGAGGTAGAGTGAGGCAGAGTGAGACAGAGTGAGGCAATAGTGAGGCAGAGTGAGGTAGAGTGAGGCAGAGTGAGGCATAGTGAGGTAGAGTAAGGCAGAGTGAGGTAGTGTGAGGCAGAGTGAGGTAGTGTGAGACAGAGAGAGGCATAGTGAGGCAGAGTGAGGCAGAGTGAGGTAGAGTGAGGCAGAGTGAGACAGAGCGAGGTAGAGTGAGGCAGAGAGACGCAGAGTGAGGTAGAGTGAGGCAGAGTGAGGCAGAGTGAGGTAGAGTGAGGCAGAGTGAGGCAGAGTGAGGCAGAATGTCATTTCTACACTGTAGCTTTGTGCATGTCAATATAACCGTTGCTCGTTGATCTGTGGTAGTCCCACCTGCTCCAGCAGATCCTCCACCTTCCTCTGCCAGCTCTCTCTGGCGCTGCTCAGCTCCTGCTCTTTGCTCTGAGCCAGCTGACTCAGCGCCAACGTCTTGTCCTCCTCATGGTCCTCTCTCAGCTCCTCACGCAGCTTCTTACACTCCTGCCTGCAACACACACACACACACACACACACACACACACACACACACACACACACACACACACACACACACACACACACACACACACACACACACACACACACACACACACACACACACACACACACACACACACACACACACACACACACACACACACACACACACACACACACACACACACACACACACACACACACACACACACACACACACACACACGTTTAAGAGCATAGCTTATACTGCGATCGACAAAACATCAAAAACATGCATTTGAAAAGAAAGCCTACAGATGAATAATCAGTACAATAAAAAATAACCATGTGATAAATGAGCAATGTATATGTGAGTGTTTGTTAAGGCAGAACAGCTAAAGAGAAGCCTAGACCTTAACTCATAGTAGAGTTCTGGGATCTGTAGAACCCTACATTTAATAAAAACAAGTGTATATATCTGATAGTAATGACATCATTTTCACAATTCCCAAATAGGAATAAACCGATGATTCACAATGTAAACTGATTATTTCTGCAGCTAAAAGCAATGCTACAGTAGAAGAGAACACAGTGGAGCTTTGCACCATATAACCATATGTGTGTGTGTGTGTGTGTGTGTGTGTGTGTGTGTGTGTGTGTGTGTGTGTGTGTGTGTGTGTGTGTATATAACCACAAATACTTGCATTGCAGCTTTGATTTATGGTCCAACTAAGTTGGCTCGGACTTTGCTGAAGTTGCAAATGAGATTTAAGGATGACTTCGGAAGTCTTTGATAATGGCTACATTTCCACACAATTATAAACGAACTGCAAGTGGAGTTTAATACAATTCCTTAATCATTAAAACCATTGGTTCTATTTCTAAAAGCTCTTAATCTCTCAGAACAAAATGCGTCAATGCACATTTTGTTGTTTTTGTTGGCATGACTTGATGGCTCACAACAATATCTGGTACAATGAAAGTCTCAGTCAATCTTATGAGAGCTCAATATCTGCTTCAAGGGAATAATAAATGGTCCTTTTACATTGAACACTGCATCTATTGAGAGACCTACCGCTTTTTGCATGGCTGTGTGTGTGTGTGTGTGTGTGTGTGTGTGTGTGTGTGTGTGTGTGTGTGTGTGTGTGTGTGTGTGTGTGTGTAATAGCTGTGTAGGAGTGGAGATGGCAGCTGTTAAACGAAGTATCGAGGCAAACACGTTTCTTTGACACTTTGACAGCCAGAAAGTGTCAGACTCTCACACACACACACACACTGCAATATGCACAGAAAAACACACATGTTCACACACAATCATTCCCAACACACACACCAAACAGTCATCATGCAGCACATGTCATCATTCATGTCCTTGTTCTTTTCTTCATAAAGCACGTTGACAGTCTTTAATGCACACGTACTCTTACACCCACCCACCCACCCACCCACCCACACACACTCCCACACACCCCACACACACACACACACACACACACACACACACACACACACACACACACACACACACACACACACACACACACACACACACACACACACCCCACCCCCACACACACACACACACACACACACACACACACACACACACACACACACACACACACACACACACACACACACACACACACACACACACACACACACACACACACACACACACACACACACACACACACACACACACACACACACACACACACACACACACACCACACACACCTTGGGCTTCAAAGAGCTCTGGTCTTCCTAATAAGCGTTGCTCTGTAGCGCCTGGGCAGATGGAGAGAGGTAAAGGAAAGTGGGTGAAGGAACTGTCAGGAGACGGAGGAAGCATGGGGATAACATGTGGGATAATTGGCTGATCCTGCGAGATACGAGGCACATGTTCTCAGTTAACACACTGAAATCCTCGTGCATGCCTTCATAACTTCCAGAATACACTCCTCTCCTCCGACAGCAACGACCAGCTGCCAGAGACTCACAGGATGTAAGAAGTCTGAACATGAAACATCGGTACTGATGTCTCTGCGGCGGCTACTAGTTCACACCAGAGCTGTTTAATAATCCTGCTTCTATCTTCAACACAAGCTCTGTGGGTGATGCTACATCCAGGCTGAATGCACGCCTTCTTTTTATTCATTACAGTATGAGACCTCTTTAATCACAACCACTGTGTACCCAAGTCATATCTATGTTTTAACAAAATCATGATGACATTAGTGTGGTGAGTGATTTCACAGCTAATACTGTTTGTTTTCTTTTCCCTCGTTGTTTACTGTCTTGCAAAGTGTGTTAGGGAATCATTTGCTTAGGTATTTAACCTTCATTTTCTCCTTTCACCGTCTCTTTCCCACGGCATAGGTCTACGGCCTTGCTGCTATCTCTCTTAAGGAGGGGCAGCTTGGGCGCATTGTCGTTCCAGCTTATGATGGAGCACAAGCTGACATGAGATAGTTTATTTCTATTTGGATGCCCTTCTTTTCTGTTACGTATGTTCCCTGGCACACATTCTTTTCTATGGACGACAGCTCGAGTTAGATTCAGGGTCCATATTTGTTTCGCTGATGAAGAATGTTGATTATTACACTCCGAACTAGTTAAAACCTCCTACCAGAGAGGAGAACCCTCAGAATTGATCGTGGCATCTCAATCGTGACATGTCTTGTGAATTCTCCGGCCGAAGCTCCAAATAAACCGTCAGTGTTTGCCATCAAAGCTCCAGCTCTCCTCGTGTCTCTCTGAGTCCTGTCTCCCATTGCTTCAGAAGTGTCCCCCACAAAGTGCAAATGGTTTTCCCTTTTCTGTAATGTGTTATACGCGTATGGCTTTGTGTGCATGTAAATGGTCTGCAAAGGCTAAAGTGTGCGAGAGAGAAACTGTATGTGTGTTCTCACAATATGTCACAGTGTCCATATTACATAAGCCTATCCTGAGCTTAATCACTAGAGTGTCCGGATTTCATAAAGTACACAAACAATGTATATAAAGTTACAAGGTGTCTCAAACAACAATTTGAATTCCTTTGACAACTTTAAATACCCACAGCTCAGCTGCTGTAATACATTCTGTCTTTTAGAAATAACTGTGTACACCTGACTTCCTCTTTGTAGAAACATTCAGTACGATTTTTGAAAAGGTTATTCAAATCCTGCAACATGTGGGCTTTCAATTTGAAGGAAATAACTAAGGACATTAGGTTTTTAACTTGGATTCTGTTGTCAGCAGGCAGATAGCAAGTGGCCTTCTACCTACCATTTATGTATTTTATTAAATGTTCTTCTTTGTGGCTAAATATTTCCAATAAATGGCTCTTGTGTGGAGAATTCTCTTCTCAAATTACTTCCTCCAAGGTCACTAACAAACCCTCAAGCCAAACATTTCTGTCGATATTTTGTGAACAGGTTAACAAAGAAAGCTTTGAAAACATGCTCAGACCAAGGACTCGTGCTGTTATCGTCGACTTCCTTTTTTGCTTATGTTATTCCCAACAGCTATGTATTGAAGAACGGCCAGGAAATGATGTTTTGAGCTTCAGAGACTTTAAAGGAGGCTGCGGCGTCACGTCCATCTGCGATGAAAGTCACACGGCTGCAATAAAAGCTCTTCACAAACACTCAGATGGGATTAGAGCTACTGTACGTGGTAATGAGGGGGATTATATATTAGCTGTCCTCCTGGTGTTTACCTTGTTAATGTCAATGACAAGTCACAGGCGGAGCTGCAGAGTTTACACACGTTTTCCCAATCCTGCTTTCATACCATCTCTGCGGGGGGATAATGCAAAGACTACCAAAGGCATTTGTTTTCATCCTCTGAGGATCATGAGTCCTCCACAACTTTGTGCGTTTACTTTAGTCCTGTACTTAACCCTTAAAGGTTTCTGTATACAGTCAGTTGACAGGCTGCGTCTATCAAGTGGGTGTGATATAGGTAAGGGTGTAAAACAGGTGTGATAATGGTGTTCAGGGTATCTGCAGGAATCCTGAAGTCAAATGTAAGACCTTTCAAGACCTTTTTAAGACCCTTTCCGTACATTTTAAGACCTCATCTCCACTTGGAGTTCTAACCGGTTACCTTGGCGACACACTTCACCTCACATTGACTATACACAGTATTGATTGTCCTTCCTCCTTATCTTCCAACCATTTGGACGCAGACTTGCATTTCCCCATAACGAATGTTGCTTTAGCAACCGGCGTAAACGGACCTTCGAGCGCTATCAAGCAGTGAGCGTGCGATGTCCTGTTCAGATGACGTCAAACCCAACGGGATGCCATAAATAAACTACAGAATCACACTACACACCTACGCCATGACTACATTCAGGCAGACTGTAGAATACAACCTCTTTGGACCATTTATATACTTATTGACAACAAGCTACAAAATGTCATACCTTGGAAAATGCCGTTTAATACTTTTTAATAGCCTTCATTTTCGCTAAATTGATTTAGCAACTTTTAATACTTGTTAAGACCCCGCGGACCCCCTGGTGTCATAACGGATACATATTGGTGTAAACCAGGTGTGATAATGGGGTAACAGCCACTAAACAACCTCTCCCAGGTCTCCAGTGTGACCAGACACACCGTCTCCTCTCTGCTGATCCGCTCTACCTCCTCTGTTCACTTGGTAATCCTTGGAGCTCTCTGGTGATGCTACTATCACAGGGAGACGCTGGGGCGGGGATTAAAAGGCTTCCTCCTTAATGCAGACGGCTCACTAACCACAGTGTACTCACCCCAAACACCAAATGAACAGAAGCACCTCCTGAGAATAAAGGGCTGAGTGCAGAGAGACAAAGGGAGGTGAGTGAGGGCTGATGAAGAGGAGAGGAAGAGCGACGGATCTGTTTCCATCACCTAGTTTCCGTTCCACTTCAGTCACGTGCTTTTATCACATGGCAATACTTATGTTGATGTGTAATGTCTGTATCATTTCTATGCTATGACGCATTTCTTTGATTTGGGGCTATAATATATTTTGATTTGATTAAGGGAGGCTGTGGCTCAGTGGATAGTATGATAAGACACTTCACCCCCAATTGCTCCTGTGGGGATTGTCCACAGTACTGAATGTATGTTTGGATAAAAGCGTCTAACAAATGACATGTAATGTAATTAATCTGGCATTTATACAGTGTGTGGATCTACTATTAGTGATTTAACCACGGTCGGTTTGTCAGAGCGGCAGAAAAGTATAGCAGGTATTTATCTATCCGTGTTCGTTGCAGCCACTTTAAATCAAAATGTCCCACCGTCCATCGCTGTCAAGTTTTTTGGTTTTTGTCACTTTTAATTCAACAAGCTTTTTCATACAATGCTTATTTCCAGGTTCATACTTGTAGTTTGGTTTTCTTTAATGCTTTAATGTTAAAAAAACACACTTGTTATAGCAGAATGTTTAATACAGCGTATTTCTGGTATATTCATTTAATGGTATAAGCTATATGATGTGTGTTACGGAGTTGGGTCACACAGAGTTAGAGAGACAATGGTCGTTCTGAATTATAGAGAGGTTTTTTATATATATTCCTGAAACGATGTCCATTTGAAGTAAAAGTAGATTAGCGCAATAGTCTTTTCTTCCACTTTTATGTACAATCAAAAGGGTGTTTTGTTGGCTATTTGTGAGTAGGTACAGTACAGGTGACTTCTGCCTTGAGTAAAATGATTACCCATTGATACATGTTTTTCAGAAAGTCATTTTGGGCTTTCGAGGGCGGAACTCAGTAGGTTACTTGTCCATCCATCCATCCATCTTCTTCCGCTTATCTGTGGTCGGATCGCGAGGGTAGCAGTTCCAGCAGAGAGCCCCAAACTTCCTTTTCCCTCATCAACCAGCTCTGACTGGGGGATCCCAAGGCGCTCCCAGGCCAGCGAAGAGATATAATCCCTCCACCTGGTCCGAGGTCTACCCCTTGGTCTCTTCCCAGCTGGACGTGCCTGGAACACCTCCCTAGGGAGGCGTCCAGGTGGCATCCTAACTAGGTGCCCAAACCACCTCAACTGGCTCCTTTCGACGCGAAGGAGGAGCGGCTCAACTCCGAGTCCCTCCCGGATGACTGAACTTCTCACCTTATCCCTAAGGGAGACACCAGCCACCCTGCGGAGAAAACCCATCTCGGCCGCTTGTATCCGCGATCTCGTTCTTTCGGTCATGACCCATCCTTCATGACCATAGGTGAGGGTAGGAACGAAAATGGCCCGGTAGACAGAGAGCTTTGCCAAGGTTATTAATATTTTTGATTATGTGTAATTAATAAAAGGATGGACTGTTATAGCAGAATGTTTAATACAGCATATGTCTGGTATATTCATTTAATGGTATAAGCTATATGATGTGTGTTACGGAGTTGGGTCACACAGAGTTAGAGGGACAATGGTCGTTCTGAATTATCAATAGATGTATTCATTTTAAGTGAGCTGACATCGAGGTTGGAGGAAGTTAAGAAGGCCTTAAGAACAGTTAATCTTTGTTAGTTGACTACTCCTAAAGGACGTCATGAGATAAGTACACTTTCGACATCTGGAACATACAAGTATAGCATTCAGAAGCAGAACATGTGATATTGTGTGTTAGCTAATGTAAGGAAATGTGTGTGCGTCATGTCAAGAGTCCTATATGTGTTTCTGTAAAGTTCTACTGCTTGAGAGCAGAGGTAATGTTTTCCTCGTTATTATTGATTGTTGTAAAACGAAATAATAATTGATCAACTATACCTGTGTTTGAGTTTTATTGATCCCTCTCTGTTGTGAGTGCTAAATTGCCACAACACACTTTTAAATGTTATTTATCTGTCTTTTATATACGTTCGCTTACCTTCTTAATAATGCTGCTACTTATTTCATTTAACATGCACGTGTACTCACTTATGTTATTTGCTTTTGTATAGCCACTTCATTTATTATGTTGCATGATGAGTGAAGTTTGTCCCTGTTAGGAATAAGTTTGTGTTTGGGTTAAAAATAAAGAAATATCCTTGGTACTTCCTGGGAGTTGTATCAAGTGTCTGGAGAGACGCTGCTGACAGATTTAGGTTGAGATGATTCCCGAGATACGAGGATGAGGAGGAGGAGGATGCTAAAGGTTACTAAACAGCATCCTGGTATTTATACATCACTTATTTGACTTGACACTCATTGGCTTCCCTCTCCTTAATCCTTGAAGGAGGGGATTATGAGGCCAATAAAAAACATTTACGTTCATTTTAGGGATCTTGATCTGAGTCTTGGTTCAGAGTGATGCTTATCATTTGTTTAAGTAGTTGTATATAATATCTAACCTCTGTCTAGAGCTCGGGATTGAATGTATTTACCTTTAAACCCTGTAGGAGTTAACAGGTGATGAAGTTCATTTGCGAGTGGATTTGATTTGATGTTTCTGGTGTTATTATGAGATGACTTCAATACAGGAAATGAAGCGGAGTAATAACAACATCACGGTGAGGCGTGCAGTGGCTCAGAGAGCGAGGAACGGCAACACATATCAATCAATATCAGGTGTGACCTTTACAAAGAGCCGGGGCGTTTACAGATTACATTAAGTTACAGGTTGAGAAGAATCACAGAGGAGATGGAGAAGCACATGATGAGAGGAAGCAGACCATATGTCACGATCCGTCTTTATTGTATTTTGTCTTGTCTTTTTCTGTCTTTTGTTTCATGTTTCCGCCGGTCAACATGTCCGTTAAAGTTGAAATCTTTGGACAAAATTTGAAAAGTCAGAGGTCAGACGTCTTCTTTGTTATTTATTGAGCTTTAAAACAAATTGATAACGACTCTATATAATAATATAAGAATAATAAACGGAGCCTCTCTTTTCCTCCCCCTCTTCTGACAGCCCAGCAGCTGATCTCTGAGCAGGAGACGAGGAGAGGGAGGCGGGGCTATTTCATCGTTATCAGGAAATGATCATATAGGGCGTACACACGGAGCCGTTTGACCCCCCAGAGGGTTTCGTTTGCAAATCTATCCACCTTGGGACCCGTTATCGTTTGTGGGGCCCGTTTCTATCGTTTTGTTATGGCCTCGTGTAAATGAAAGGGCTATACGCAAGAGAAACTATGCGGATCCAACCCGTTTTGTTCTCGTGTAAACGGAGTCTAAGGCCCCGGCCACACGAGGACGAAAACGGCTAAACGCATAGGATTAACGCAAACGCAAAAAAGCTTCCGTCCACACGCAATATTCACCGGATAGTGTCTGTCCACACGAGACAGCTCCGTTTAGCTCCAACCGCTGGAGAAGCTGCAGTACATATGCAGGAGCCTGTACGTGGCGCTGTAACTTCCTCCACAAAAGCAGCATGGTTGTCATGGTTGCCCTTCTGTTTATTCTCCGCGGTGGGGGCCGAGGGAACCGGGCAGAGTTTTTCGCCAGTCAACGTGTATTAAAGATTAAATCTTCCGGACAAAATTATAAAAGTGCCGGTCAAAGGTCTTCTTTGTTATTTATTGAGCTTTAAAACAAATGAAAAACGACTCTATATAATATAATAATAAAATACACGGAGCCTCTCTTTTTCCTCCCTCTCTTCGGACAGCGTCAGCGTCTCTCTCATGCAGCAGCTGATCCAGTAATGAGTGACCCGGCCGACAGTAAAAATAAACATATTTATAACTAGTTTAGGTAGTTTGAGAGGTGTCTCTGTCCTGTCAGATTAGACTTCACTCGCGTTTATGTCCATATCGAGAGAAAGATAAATAATCTGAATTCAGTGTGCAGTTTACTTTGACGCGGGGGTGAGCAGCAGAGATGGGGAGAGGCGGGGCTATTGCCTCATCATTATCAGAAAATGATCGTATAGGGCGTACACACGGAGCCGTTGGACCCCCCAGAGCGTTGCGTATGCTGTTCTATCCACCTTGGGACCCGTTAACGTTTCCGCAGTCGTTTAGTGCCGTATTCGGTCATCCTCGTGTGGCCGAACGGTCTATATGACACTAAACAGTAACGCAGACGACCGTTTTCGTCCTCGTGTGGCCGGGGCCTAAAGCTTGGTCAGTCCCAAAACAAATTCCCACCTTTTAGCAACCCTTAGGAGGTTAGAGATGTTCACAGCTGTTCTGATTGAGTGCCTAACGATACAATACATGTTTTAAAGAGGATATAATAGGGATGTCGAAGAGACTTTTTAATGAGCTGGATACCCCTTTAGTGCGATTTCTTTGACGTGCAGGGTAGAATTAAACATGTTACATTTGTGAATTAAAAAAGCCCGAACTTGGTTTAGAAAAAGAACAATGTTTGGGATAAAAGAGTTTGTTTTATAAGCTACGTACACAGGGCAATGTGACTTCTTCTGGTTGTTTTCAAGCCATGTCACTGGACGTATACAAGCCCAAATGTTCACCAACTATCCGACAGAGTAGTAATACAATGTCCACTCATTAACATGTGATTTAAAAGCAACAAGTACATACCACTTCTTTGTTATTAGCGATGAGATCTAAAGCTTTTAACCATCTAGTCACAATTTAGTGCTGAGATAAACTCTAATAGAGTTGTTAAAGGATGCTGACTACGGTGTTAAAAGTGCATCAGTTCACACCTCAGACGGTCCATTTTATTATTTGAGTTTTTTTAATTTATTTAAAAGTTCTGAGGGCATAAACAGAGACTCTGAGCTGAGGGCTTTAACATCGCATCGAACAGAGATGTTGCAGAGCTATCCAAGAATAATGATTCATCTCGGTCAATACTGTGAGGTGTGTGTGTGTGTGTGTGTGTGTGTGTGTGTGTGTGTGTGTGTGTGTGTGTGGTTGTGTGACAGAGTGAAAGGAATGTAGTGAAATAGAAAGACTTCCACTTCTGAATTAAGTTAAGGCAAAGACTATAGGTGTTTCTCTTTCAGTAATACAATAACACCACACACACACCACACACACACACACCACACCCACACACACACACACACACACACACACACACACACACACACACACACACACCACACACACACCAACACACACACACACACACACACCACACACACACACACACACACACACACACACACACACACACACACACACACAACACACACCACACACACACACACACACACCACACACACACACACACACACCACACACACACACACACACACACACACACACACACACACACACCACACACACACACACACACACACACACACACCCCCTACCTGAGTGTTTCGGTCCATTTGAGCTCCAGCTCCAGAGCCATCTTGTCCATTTTAAGTTTTTCTTCTTCTTTGGTGGTGATGATTTTGGCTTCATGATGACGCTTTTGGATCTCTAGCTCACCCTTCATAGAAAATACAAACAGAAAGTCAGTCACACTCAGAGACAGACCGACATTGGATAGTATTCTGATGCTGCTCAAAGGTTTTTCCATCCAACAAGAATCTAGTTCTGTTGGCAACCTTGCAACTTTTGGGATTCTCTGTAGCGTGAATACAAGTTTAAACAGCCAACAGAAAATGCTGCCATTAGAGTCATCCCGTCAAGTCCTTCAAAAACCCACTCAGGACAAATGTCTGTCGTTAAGTATCGAACAAAAAAGGCCATCATGAATTCATCCAAGAACTCAAATATGAGTCAATTTGAAAAAATGTGGGGTTATGACTGTGGCCAAACTAAACAAGCACTGTGACCTTTCCATAGTTTTCTGAGTCATTCAATAGACTTGATGGGTGGAGTTTTTTTAAAGGGGACATTCAGGGTATATTTAAAATAAGGTTCAATCAATGTAAAGGCGCTACAGAAAGCATTATGTCCTCACATGTACAGTTAAACAGCCTGTGTGTGTGTGTGTGTGTGTGTGTGTGTGTGTGTGTGTGTGTGTGTGTGTGTGTGACCTGCAGGGCTGTCAGCAGGTTGCTGGTCTCCCTCAGTCGGGCTCTGGTGGCGTCCAGCTCCTCCAGCAGTTTGTCCTGCGCCTCCTTCAGGGTGCAGATCGTTCCCTCGGCTGAGCCCATGTACTGCTCCCCCTGCTGCACCTCCTGCTGCAGCCGGACCACCTGGGGGGGGGGGTTTGGTAGACAGGGAGAATAAACCATTTTAAACCAGGGCCTACTGGCTGTCCCACGGTCTCGTCTAAAAACTAAAGGTGACCGTGCCTTTCAAGTGGTGGCTACAACACTTTGTCAAAGTCAACTTTATTGTCAATCTTTCAGTTTGTGAGTTTGTGTTTACAGAGTAGACCGAGAGATCATAATCAGGGGTGCACATAACTTTCTCAGTGAGGTACTGGAGTCAGTGTTTGGTACTCCAACTTCAACGGGGGGGGTGCTAGTGGAGTACTTCAGGAAAGTCGACGGGGGGGGGGGCTAGTGGAGTACTTCGTGACCACAGAGTGTGAACGTTGTGATCAGCTGTTTTAGCGTAGTTCTCCAGTGAAGGGGGGGGATCTCCCTCCGCAGCCGGTCGGCGTAGTTTTGGCACAATTCCGTTGTACAGACCGACGTTAACAGCAGCCCTGTCTGTGCACAGGGAGACCGATGATCTAAGCGCCTTCTGGAAAAGCTTCACAAGTACGTCGGTACGCAAATGCGCTTTGTGACACAAGTGACGGTACGCATTTCAGATTGTTGCCGCGCATCCGTACCTGCGTACTGATCATAATACTGTTTCCCACAATCTCAAATACAAAATCAAAATAGTTGCAAAATAGTTGTTGATACATTGTCTGTCAATTTAATTGTAGATTAGTCGTTTAATCTTTTAGGCTCTACTTTGTTGGAAAAAAACAGATATTAGATAACATCATTTTGATTTAAGGAAACAGTGGTAGTAAAATATATTTCATATTTTAAATAATCACACTGGCAGGTAAATATTAGCGGGTCACAGGGTTTAGCCCTCGATTGTGCAGCCTGATGGATACAGGCATGCAGTGCATTATGGGAGGTGTAGAACCTTTCAAGTGGTGCTCCAATACTCTGGAACTCTCTCCCTAAAAGCATCCGCTCTGCAGTCTCTGGGTGCGTCTCACTTCGGTTGTTTTTCATGTCCTCGCTCCTCGGTCTCGGTATCACCGGAAGTTGATTTGTCTGCGCCATCTTGAGTAGCGTCCCAGTGGCCGGAGGATCGAGGAGCGACAACCGAGGAACCACCAGACCATCCTCCGGTGAAATCCTCATACACTCGCCCCGCCCCCTTACTGTGTATCACAAACGGACGTAGCTTCACGTGACGCTCCGGAGGAAAGGACGTCCCATTGCTCTTAAAACTTATTTCCCTGCTTCTATTGGTTTCCTTGCGTCTCTCCATGCTTCCCTGGTGGGAGGGACTCGTCGCAGGGAAGCAAGGAATCCATTTAACCGAAGTGAGATTCACCTTTTGTGTTGACCTTAATAACGGCCTCATGTTGTTAGGCCGTAAGGTGCTATACTAAATACATGTATTATTATTATTATTATCCCAACCTGGACACCGTTGCACTTCAGGCTGTATCTCAGTGTGGCAGCAACCTACCAACTCTGCATCAGCATGTTATCCTCAGCCAGGTGGAATTTCCATCTAAAGTGCATTCAATAAGCTTTTCTATTTCGGATCTTTACTCGAGCCAGGTCCATATTCTTTCTGCCGACGTGGCAACATAGTTTTGCCACGCATCACATATTAATTTAACTCGATGTTAAAAGCACAGGAGAAAATTGGAGTGCACAAACTACAGCAATAAACACAGCGTGGCGTGAGTTTATACACAGAGAAACGATGTGTTCAAGGAGCAGGGACAAAGCAACCTCTGGTGGAAAAGGATTATAGTTCCCTCTCTCTCTTTGTGTTTAACATGCAGGCATTGGGACCTGGCAAAACCAACCGCATTATTCCTGAATGCCAACAACTGTATTTTGTAAATCTATATCAAAAAGCAACCCTTGTTCACGCCTTCATCACATCCCGTCTGGACTATTGCAAAGGAGTCCTGTCCGGGGTTCCCAGCAAAACCCTGGATAGGCTCCAATACGTCCAGAACTCTGCCGCCAGGCTTCTCACCCACACCAAGCCATGGCACCATATCACCCCCACCCTCATCCACCTACACTGGCTCACGTACAAGTCCCTCCATACCCTCGCCCCCCAGTACTTATCGGACCTCCTCCATCCCTACACCCCTTCTCGGAGTCTGCGGTCCTCAGACACGGGTCTGCTCTCCATCCCCCGCTCTCGCCTCCGAACTGTTGGTGACAGGGCATTCAGTGTTGCGGCCCTCACCCTCTGGAATGCACTTCCTGCCGAGATCCGTAATGCTGCCTCCCTGGACATCTTCAAATCATCACTAAAAACACACCTGTTCACCCCGGCCTTCGGGCCCTAGCCCTTTTCTGGTCCCCCGGCTTCCTTTCTTTATTTCTTTGGTTTGCCCGTTGATTGTCTGTTTGTTTTGTTTGTCCACCATGTACAGCGACCTTGGGTCCCTTGAAAGGCGCTATATAAATATCATTTATTATTATTATTATTAAAAAGCTAATATCTTCAAAAAGTTAACATTTTATTTGGTAGTTAAACAGTTAGCTTTATTCAAAACCACTTCACATTTTCTTATGACTCTCTTTTAAAATGGCCAGTTATTTAGGTAAAGTCAGTGTGAGGTTCAAAAATAAAATACTTTGAGTAAAGGGTTTCTAGGGATGATTGTATTATCTGACCACATCACCCCAATTCTGGCCTCACTGCACTGGCTTCCAGTCCGGTTCACAATTGATTTTAAAATCCTTTTATTTGTTTTTAAAGCACTAAATGGGCTGGCTCCGGCCTATATAGCCGAACTCCTCCAGCGCTACACCCCAGGCAGAGCCTTAAGGTCGGCTGACCAGCTGCTGCTGGTAGTGCCCAAGACCAGGCTCAAAACCCGAGGGCACCGAGCCTTCGCAGCGGCTGGCCCCCGGCTCTGGAACACTCTTCCCCTCCATGTGAGGTCTGCCCAGACCCTAGGGGCTTTTAAATCCAGACTGAAGACACACTACTTCTCTCTGGCCTTCTAGTTAGAGTGGGGTCACGACTCCTGACTGTTCCACGTGTTGCTTTATCTGTTGTGATGTATTGTCTTTTATTGTGATGTAATGTGTTTTTATGTGTTTAAATTACACAAAATCCAAAATCGTTTTTAAATGTGCTCTACAAATAAAATTTGATTTAATTTGATTTGACACATATGAGTCTTTTGAGTTTGGGATGTTAAATTGCTGCAACTTCTGGACTCAATGTGGGTTTATTAAATATATCTTCCACATTTCAAGTTGTCCTAAAAGAAATGTGGAAGTGAGCCTTATACATTTTCCGCTGGTATGACTGTCTATCTTATGCTTCAAAAGGTCAATTCCATTCAATATTTATTTAAGTTTTCTGGAAAATTTGAATAAAATCATAAAAAGGACGATAACATATAAGGATAAAGGTCATACGAAGTGATAGAAAGTTCCACAACAACTACTATATCCATCATAAATGTCGTCTGCAAGGTCAAAACATGACTTTATTATTTCTGACTGTAAAGTTGGGAATGAAGCAACCAAAGGAATCTGGAACGGCTTTAAATGTGTTTAAAGGTCCCCTATGATACTGTTTCATCAATATACTACAGGTCTCAGATATATACAGAGCCTGTCTCTGATTGGCTGAAACACCAAACAGATCATTGCAGCATTACCCATAATCCCCTCTGTTTCAGCCCTGTTTCCAAAGTGCTGATTCTCTGTCTGTTACTTTAGATGAAAATAAGGAGCCCCTCCCCACGCCCCTCTGAGAGACATTTGGTTACAAAGAACTCAATGGTGCTCTAGGAGGAGATTCAGGTGATAAGGGGGGGGGGGGGGGGTTACCTTGGTTGCTGATTGGCTAATGGTTACACAAGACAACACATCGTTATGACATCATAAAGTGGCCAAAATCTGATCAGCTCATTTTCAGACAGGTTTTTATAGAAATGGATCAAAAAGAGAGAAAATCTTTGCTCCTGAGACTTTCAGAGTCTCTTTCCACAGAGGGGACACATGTTGATGAAGAAGAGACATGAAGAAGAGGGGACACATGTTGATGTAGAAGAGACATGAAGAAGAGGGGACACATGTTGATGTAGAAGAGACATGAAGAAGAGGGGACACATGTTGATGTAGAAGAGACATGAAGAAGAGGGGACACGTGTTGATGTAGAAGAGACATGAAGAAGAGGGGACACATGTTGATGTAGAAGAGACATGAAGAAGAGGGGACACATGTTTGATGTAGAAGAGACATGAAGAAGAGGGGACACATGTTGATGTAGAAGAGACATGAAGAAGAGGGACACGTGTTGATGTAGAAGAGACATGAAGAAGAGGGGACAGATGTTGATGTAGAAGAGACATGAAGAAGAGGGGACACATGTTGATGTAGAAGAGACATGAAGAAGAGGGGACACATGTTGATGTAGAAGAGACATGAAGAAGAGGGGACACATGTTGATGTAGAAGAGACATGAAGAAGAGGGGACACATGTTGATGTAGAAGAGACATGAAGAAGAGGGGACACATGTTGATGTGGAAGAGACATGGAGAAGAGGGGACACATGTTGATGTGGAAGAGACATGAAGAAGAGGGGACACATGTTGATGTAGAAGAGACATGAAGAAGAGGGGACACATGTTGATGTAGAAGACACATGGAGAAGAGGGGACACATGTTGATGTAGAAGAGAGATGAAGAAGAGGGGACACATGTTGATGTAGAAGAGACATGGAGAAGAGGGGACACATGTTGATGTAGAAGACACATGAAGAAGAGGGGACACATGTTGATGTAGAAGAGACATGAAGAAGAGGGGACACATGTTGATGTAGAAGAGACATGAAGAAGAGGGGACACATGTTGATGTAGAAGAGACATGGAGAAGAGGGGACACATGTTGATGTAGAAGAGACATGAAGAAGTGGATTTGCATAAGAGGTGAACTTTAAAGCTCTTATTGATCTGTGCACTTAAGGAAGGTACATATATAATGTTTCAGACGTCCTACCTCGTCGTTGGCGGCGTTGAGTTTGGAGGTGAGCTCCTCCCTCAGCTCGTCCAGCTGCTGGCGGAGCGTCGTCTTCTGCTCCTCCAGAGAGAGGCGCTCCTTCTCAAACTGCTGATCCAGCTCCTGTGGAAAACCGTCAGAAACACACATCAAAACAAAAGAGGGACAGTTTCATCCCACAGACCACAAGACTGTTAAATATTCCAATTACTTGTATATAGACTATTCTGCACTATTTCGATTATATTTTATTTACTTGCACTATTATCAGTTGTATTGTGTATTGTATTGTGTAACTATAGCTTTGTACCATTGACAAGAAAAGCCTTGAATCTTGAATAAAAGTCAAGAAGCATCAACAAGTAAATGTCTTGCTGCTATATCGAGAATTCATGTCCAAATCCAAGATGTTGAAGTTGTATTGGAAGAGAAGTGATATTTTATTAGTATTCATGGTGTTATGAAGACTCTCAGATACAGACATAAGAAGTAGATTTATTTCCATACAGACTGGACTTTTCCCCTTAAACAGAAACTCTTCATATCTCCCTCAGTTTGGGTGCAGAACGACTCTTTGCTTGCCATTATATTTATCTGTGCAACATGCTCTAAAAATACCCCGAACTATTGCATTGTCCTTGACAGCAGTGTTAGCATAATGAAGCTTATTATGCCTGCTGATGAATGGGGAGCGATTTCTGTTATAGCGCGTGGGGATCGCTGCTTTCCAAGGACAATTAGAGCTGGGGGAAAATGGCTGTAATGTTAAATGACATTTTCCACCATTATTCATTACACAAGAGGATGGAGTTTGTAACACAACACCATAAAAGTATCGACTACTGGGACACAGTTCCATAAACTGAATGAGGGAACGAGTAATTCACGTGTGATGACATCTTGTATTTCAGTGGAGGACGTGCTAACTGTGAGGAGTGAATACTGACTGACGCTAATATGTTAAATAGTTTAATCTGGGATAAAGAATGGCCTTTCGAACGATGCAGAGTTTGCACTAACAATCTGCTCCTGCTTTCCCCCAAGAGGCCGCTTCTGCTTGCAATAGTTTCAACACTCTTATGCAACCTAACAAAAGACAAGAATGGGGCTGGTAGAACAAATCCCGAGGAGATATGTCCGCTCCGATGTTCGCCTGAAGCCTCTCCTCCCCCAGGTCCTCACAGAGACTTTCATTGAGACTATTCCTTAGTAGAGAATACATTGGTGGAAAGGGTTTCAGGCAGAAATCTGGATACCTAACTTCAAACTTTCTTGTTATTTACCTGCTCTGCTCATCATGTGCTAAAGTAAATCAACCAATCAACCAGATATGATGAAGACTCAGGCTAATGATGAAGACTCAGGCTAATGATGAAGACTCAGGCTAATGATGAAGACTCAGGCTAATGATGAAGACTCAGGCTAATGATGAAGACTCAGGCTAATGATGAAGACTCGGGGGAGACATGGTTTATATATCCATCTTCTATTTCTTTAAAGGTCTCATGTCATGCTTTTCCGGTTATTCCCCGTCCCCTTGTGTTATGAAGGTTTTTCTGCATGTACACGGTCTGCAGAGTCACACACCCTCAAAGTGCACCCTGTAGAGAGTAAAACTCAGAGAAGACCTGTCTGTGCTGCCCCAGAACGCCTCGTTGGACATTTCTCTTTTTCCATTGTTTTCTTCCTGGGTTCTGTGACGTACCCTAACCCAAATAGACCCCGTGGGGCCTCACACACACACTCAATCTTTTCTCAGCTGCAGCTCCGCCGATTTCTCCTCCCTGAGACAGCGAGGCAGTGAGTCGACGTGTGAGCACACACACAAACTCCCAGCAAGGCTGCGTGTGTGTGTGTTCGGGCTGGGTTTCGCTGTGTCTTGCTGTCTCGCAGACGGCCACTGGGCTCACAGGGAGGGGGGGGCAGGAGCTCCAACAAGCCGTTTAGGACAGAGAGTGAATACACAGACTATACAGAGATGCTGTGAGAAACCAATGTGAGTTTGGAACATTGAACAATGTAAATGTATTCTAGTCGACCTCAACAATGGAATTATGACCAGTAGAAAAGGCCATGACATGGGACCTTTAAATGATATCCCAGCCCCTTATCCATGGTAGCATTAACAGCTGTATCATCAACTATTATGGCACTCATGCTTTGAATGCAACATTGACATCTTCCTATGGTGGTATCATATATTATGGCTAATGAGA
The DNA here is from genome assembly GCA_902827135.1 of Harpagifer antarcticus. Lineage (NCBI taxonomy): Eukaryota > Metazoa > Chordata > Actinopteri > Perciformes > Harpagiferidae > Harpagifer > Harpagifer antarcticus. The sequence continues at coordinate 932,003 of CADEHL010001288.1, forward strand.
TTTAAATAACATGTTTACTTGTTGTGCAAAAACAAAGAACATTAGCATTCATTTAGAGTCCTATCCACCTGATGGATGTTAGTCCAATATGTACCATCCTTTCAGCTCCATCAGCTTGCCAAATACTAAATGCTTATATCATGTGTTGGCTGTTTGGTGCTTGGCAGCTAGCATTACAGTGTTATTGAATAAAGAACACAGAGCGGTTAGACTTAATCAAAATCGTAGAAATGCGTCCAAAAACCTGAAGAAGAAGCGAAGAGATGGTAGAAGAGCTGAATGGGGACTAGGTGATAATTAACTCTGGGTTTGGAGCAGCCTCCTTTCAAACTACATTTTGTAATTTGATACATTTTAAAAACATATAATAATGAGAGCAGTTTTAAGCGCTTACAGTAGGTGTAAGTAAGTATGTATGTAAGGAAAGAATGACATAACGTGTTTAAGATTTAGTAGAAACAATAAATACTTTCTGTTTTAGCTAATTCTTTGATTGATGATGCGAATTGTCTAAATCCAATCCATCCATGGTCATCTCTTATAAGATTTTCTACCATGTTTAGGCTTCAGAAAAGGTACATTTGCACCTAAAGTTCTCACTGTTTTACTGACTGGATTATTACAGGTCAATGCACCATATCAGACATCTAAATCTCAACCTTGAATGACTCTTTATGTCAAAAAATGTGAAATGTAGAAACCTTAATTGATACATAAGGTGACTTCCAGCAGTGTGGTCATATTGGGAGAGTCAGGAGGAACAGGACACATCAGGATTCATGTCAGACCTCGCAGATCGATATGGAGGGAGAGAGCGAGGCACTGCAGACACGGTCATTTGTATTCTGAACGCAGCCTCCTCTCAGACACCTCTCATTATCATTTAAAGCGATGAAATAGTAGAGGTGATGAAAGAAAAGCTGATTAACTAGACGTGATGAAACCTGGACCAGACAAAAGACTCAAATGAAGACGAGTGGAGGGATGAAGAGGCATCTCCTCGTGTTTCTGCCCCTGTGATTCAGCCAGAGGATGAGCGTTCAGATCATGCATTCAACCTTTAAAAAGGATATTATGCTCATATTTGTCTTTAGTGTCTCTACTGCTGCACCTCTTTTCACCCTCTGTCTGAAACCAGAGCCCAGTCTGCTCTGATTGGCTAGCTGGCCGGTTCTGTATGGGCTCAGAACAGTCTCATAATACACACATGCACACACACTTATATTTCCGGATCCACACTTGTGTTTTTAAATGCACACACAAATGTGTTCCGTTTCATATTCATGTAAATAAAATCCAAATACAAAAAAAGTTTTACATAAGTATTTTTGATATTAGTATATATTAGTTTCACGTTCGTGTGTGGGTTTTTTGAGACTCCCCTGACGCTCACCCAATTCGTACTTGTAATTTTTTCTATCGATAGCCAATCAGATGTCTCCTTCATTCTAAGCCAATCACATGAGCGCGCCCCACGAGGGTATGATTTATTGCGTTCATGACGTAGCGCTTCATATACGCATTTTGCACGGTCCGGTCAGCTCGCTAAACAGAGGGCGGAGCTTCAGGTGATCATGCAGAGCTGCGTGTCTCAGCAGCTGATCTGATCTCTCTCTCGCGTCCGGTTACACTTCACTCGCGGCTATGTCCATATCGATCAGATCCAGCTCTCCTGATCGGCCTATAGAGAGCACCGATCAAACTATTAAGAGTGAATATCGACCGATAATAACCGGCGGGGCTCCCCCCGTTGACAGTTCACTGTCTAGCACTGGCTTCGTAGTGCACTGATCGATTAGGCTAAGCTAACCTGTAGCTGCTCTCTCCACACTCACAACAACTTCATACAGACATAAAGAAAGCAGCTATTCGCCACACAGGAAACACACATTTAAAACGGTTTTGCCTTCTGTGTTTGTGAACACAAGCATTCATCAATGGTTCGGAAAGTGGCGCGGTGCCTTAATAATATAAAGGCTTGTATTTGCGTGCATTTCCTGTTCGGAAAGTGGCGCTGTACTGAGAGTGGAGGTGTCCTGAGATTAAAGCCTGCAGGCAGGCTCCATGGAGCTGTCAGCTCCGGACTGCGTACATGAAGCGCTACGTCATGAACGCAAGAAATCTACCCTCGTGGGGGCGCACTCATGTGATTGGCTTAGAATTGAGGAGACATCTGATTGGCTATAGATAGAAAAAATTACAAGTACGAATCGGCTGACCGTCAGGGGAGTCTCAAAAACCCACACACGAATGCACAGCGATCCGTGCACAGAAAGCGGGTTGTGTTTGCAGGTTCGGTGGTTTTAAACGGAAAACTAATATGTGTGGATCAAAAATACATATGTGAGACTTTTTTCTGTATTTGGATTTTATTTACATGAATATGAAACGGAACACATTTGTGTGTGCATTGAAAAACACAAGTGTGGATCCGGAAATACAAGTGTGAATCCTTCTGTGTGCATGTGTGTATTATGAGACTGTTCTGAGCCCATAGTTCTGTTGTGATTGGCCAACCAGCTTAGAGATGTCCCGCCCCTTAGCCTATCACGTACAATGTGTTGGAGCGCTAGCCAATAGAAGCTTGAGTGTTACATAGTGATGTAATTTAAATGGAAGTAAACAAAGGAGTCATAGCGCTAGGAAATATATTGATCAATATATCGGGACGTGAGATTAGGGGTGTTTCTCAATGTCGAGGAAGGATGCTCCAGAGCCACTATTTCAAGGATGCTACGTCATCGAGTCCCGCCGAAAGGACTGTTCCAATGTCCGGGATGCTTGGAATTCTACCGAGGCCGGCGTCCTTCGTTGCGGGACATTTTCGAGGCTGCACATGTGTATCCTCCGCGGTCTTAAAATCCCCACAATGCTTTGCACACGGACGACTCGAAAGACATGTCCCACCAAGGAAGCGTCCTCGACATCGAGAAACACCCTCTATATTAACAAAGAATTTGGATTTCATAATATAGCACATGTCTTGTGTTTCTGTAAAGCATGGAAGGTGCTATACACATGTGAATTATTGTGCATATCAGTTCCCAATGGGATCTGAGGCCCTGAACGCCTGCATATGGAAAAGCAGAAAGCTTCTCCTCTTAATGCGGCTGTCATCTCTGACGGGCTCTTCTGTGGAGTATCATTAAAAACACGTCCTCATTATGCAACTTTGATGCAAGAGAATATTTGATCACTTGCTTCCACATGGCCGTGTGTGACTGGAATAAAGGACCCGCTGGAGAGGGGGCTTCATCACGAGGCTATTTCAGGCTGCATTATGGAGCGCTGTGGTTCGGAACAGCGAGACCCCGGGCTCATTAAACGTGTCCCAGGACCCAATTTGTAATCCTCAGGAGCAATTTCACTTATGATGTCGAAGCTGAAGGTTGGCTATTTGAACAGAGAGCACAAGAGGGAACAAGTGAGGAGCTGCAGGCAGATTGTTGATCACCCTTACTGGCTTAAAATGTCTTTAATAGTGTCTCTAAGTATTGTTCCAAAAGCTTTCCTGCCTTTTTATTGAATGAGCTACCTTTCATTATTTAAATGCAGATCCTTTTGTTATGGTTCACTCTGAAACCCATTGATTTATTTTCTGTACAAAAGATTGTTTTCAGCTGATATCCTTGACTGTAAAAGTGAATATGCAAGAACATTGAGACTAACCTTCATGCTTCTTTCTTTTTTAAGTCTAAGCTGGATTCCTTTAATGAAAATTAGCTTTGCAGGATGAGATCAGTGGAAGAAACGTGAAGGTTAAAACGTAAATAAGCATCTTGCTGACCTCACTTCACTCAGGAAGAAGGAAGGAAACAGGAAGTTCTTCCCAAGGAGTAAAAATATATACCATAGAATATGCAGTAGACAAGCAGTGAAAAGCGCCATCTAAGAAGTGTGTGTGTGTGTGGGCGTACTGTATGTGTGTGTGTGTGTGTGTGCGTACTGTATGTGTGTGTGTGTGTGTGTGTGTGTGTGTGTGCGTGTACTGTATGTGTGAGGTAAAACCCAGTGAGGGGTCGTCACACACTGTGCTAAGTAGGTAGCGGTGAAATATTAATGCTGTACATTTCACACACACACACACACACACACGCACACACACACACACACACACACACACACACACACACACACACACACACACACACACACACACACACACACACATCGAATCCATCTCACAGCTTCCATTATTGTGTCCTCATTTTGAACACTTAACCAACTTTAAACTCCACTTGCAGTTGTATATGCAGTAAATGTCAGCGGCGTATAAGCAGGAATTCAGATTTAAGGTCCTGCACTCATTTAAATGTCAAAACTCCCACACTGTCTACAAATCTGGCTTTCCAGACTTGTGAGAGATATTTATGTTTATTATATATTTGGTCACATGGTCATTTTGCCTTTCTTAACTGTGAATAAATGGATCTCATGTGTCAAAGTGACATGTACCGGTATTGGAAGCAAATGCCCTTAATGATTCATAGTTGTTGGCAATGTAATCTTAAAGAGGCCCATTTATGCTTTCTGGGGTTTGTCTTTCCTGTAGTGTGTTATATAGATTTTAGTGCATGTAAATGGTTTGCAAAGGCTAACATCCCCGTGTTTGGGAGTTTCTCTCCCACATCACTGGGCTCTGGTTTCAGACAGAGGGTGAAAAGAGGTGCTGCAGCACAGGCAGTATGAGAAAAATAAAGAGCTTTTTGAACATTAAAGCATGGAGACATGTCCCAGTAGAGACACTACATACTGATATATGTAAATACAAATATGAAACAAGCATACTATATCTTCTTCTTCTTACATTGACTTACATGCATTTCCTGGAGACTAACCTTAACCATAACCAACACATGCCTAACCCTAACCCTTACCCTAACCAAGTCTTCACCCTAAAATGAATGAGTCCCCTCATGGGGACCTCCAATGTGTCGCCACACGTGACTGTGTAAACAGATGTAGGTCCCCACAAGTATAGTAATGCTAGGCCACACACACACACACACACCACACACACACACACACACACACACGCACACACACACACACACACACACACACACACACACACACACATACACTAAAGCAGCTGTGAGTCTTCTTGGTGAATAGGAGCAGTGGCAGCTTTAGCATCGCCCACAAACAGCACATGAGAGCTTCTTATCACCTGTGTGAGTCATCCACGTCTCAAACAGCTGCCACAAAATGTGTTTTCATTCACAATTTTCCTGTTCGGCATCTATTTCCTACCATCATCACCGAATACTCACATTCCCCTCCGTCCCGGGGGCAAATGAGCTCAGAGTTGCTCGTAAAGTCACGGATGATGAATGAGTAAATATAAATATTTTCTCCCACGTCAGTAGGCCGCATTTCTTTGATGTATTTTACTCTATAAAAAACATAAATAAACTGCACATTTCCTGCAGGTATCTGAGCTCCTGTCACTTGGTATTCCTGCGTGTGATGTCGTATTCATTTGTATTTCAACCTGTGCAGAGAGATAACACAACACCTGAGTCCTCGCTTTGAAAATGGTCTCTCGTATTGCTCTGGTTGACATGCTGTGTGGTTATGAGCATCGTCTCACTTCCTGCACTGCAGAGCTGATCAATTCTTTAAAGTAATAGCTTTTAGAAATGTTATGTGGACTCAAAGCTCTTCTGTAGTTTTAATAAGCACACAGGAAATGTGAGATAGCAGGAAGGTAAATCGAAATAACTTCTTGTTTCTTTATAAAAACACCACACCCTGAGGGTACGGTACATCTTAACGTAATATATCTTCAATGTCCGGTCATTAAACCCAAGCTTCCCCTGACCTCTCTTGGTCTGTCTTCAAACAGTTCCTAGAAATAAGTACAACTTGACGGATATCTTTACTATTTAAAACACAGTTCAACCTCAACCAATTTAAACTGAATAAAGTCATCTTTTAGCACGAGTGTGCTCAATATTCCTCCGTTTACACAATATGAATGTGGTCAGTGGTGGGTTGTTAATCAGATTAAAACATATGCAGAGAAAACAGGACGTCTGTCATCCATAATCACCAGGCATCCATTAACAGGCCTGTTTATCATCAACAGACTGAGGTGGTGCGACAGATCGCTTGGCAGGCGACACCTCCAGAGTGAAGAGAGACTGAGAGAGACAGCTGGCATTTTCTCACTCCTGTTTAAATGTTTAATGTGCAACAGGAATGGTGGAAATCCATCTGATCAGGCTTCAAGTAATGTGTTTGTGTTCTTACTGTGTGTGTTCCACTGCAGAACATATATTGAGTAAATTGAAGCTATTTGAGACTGAGATAGAGTACTTTATGTATGATTGTAATTAGTTCAATCTATACCAATACTCGATGTTTTAAGAGCACATTGCAGGGCTTGATGCATTTGTTCAAAGCTGTAAATGAACCTATGACTTCAACAATCAAACTTATGTAATTCAGTAGCGTAAAAACGATAGTGAACACTTTTTTCGCCAAGTAACCAAATCGCTTGCCAGGTTGGATCAAAATCCGTATCTTTCACCAACAACTGTCTAAATGAATCGTGTCTTCATTGTGCATGACCATCTCGGCATCTGATGCACTTCATGAGGTCTTCTGTTTTTATCATAGCAAGAATGTGAGTGTGTGTGTCTACTCACGGCCAGCATGCGGTTCTTCTCCTTCTCGGCGTTGTTCAGAGCGTTCTCCAGGGTGACTCGGTGCTTCTTGGCGACCTCCTCCAGAGCCCTGGCCTGGCTGTCCTTCATCAGGTTGGTCTCCTCTTCGGATCGAGCCTGGATGTCCTTCATGTCCTTCTCGTGGGACGACTTCTCCTCACGCAGGGTCTGAGGGAAACACAAATGAATATGCATGAACACACACGTTTAGAAATATGCCCAGAGGTGAGTGTTTTTGAAACACGACACACACACACACACAGAGAGAAAGGGCTCGGGCTGACATTCAACCCATATGCTGTATTTTTTTGAGCCAATGTTTATTAAGTGACCGCCAAGAAATAAATCTTAAACTCTGTCTGTTTGTCTCTCTCACCCCTTCACATTTGTTTTTTCCTGAATCACCAAACCCAACAGAACATTTGTAACAGACTCCATGTTGGATTACTGATAAAGGGGTTATTCATTACAGAGACGCAGAGCAGCAGATGCCAACCATTATTCTGATGTTGGTGTTTGTCAGCTGTCGTCTGCAGCCTCGTGACCAATGCAAGGACCTTTTGCTAAGTCACGGCCTCTTTTAGTTACTCTTGCTTCACATCTCAAGATGATACCAGATTAAATTGTTTTCTATTGCACAATAAAGAAGAAGAAGAAGACTCATTGCCAAACTATACGCACTAGCTTGGTTGAAAATCGTCTCAGACTTTTTTAATGTTTTTGTTGACTTATTTTGAAATGAGAACCATTCAAAAAGTTCTTTAATATGCATGATGGTGATTTAAAGTTTTAAAGTGTCGTATTTCTATTATCTATATACTGCTGCTAGAGAATAACATACCTCCAAATTCCAAATCCAAAACGTTTGATCAGCTGACGAACATCCTGTTTGAGTTTAAATGCAGTTTTTAATAAATGGCCTAATCTCTATTTTCTATTTAGTGCGAAACGCCAATTCTTTACATTTTTCACCTGGTTTTAAGATTTAATTTGGAGTGTATATTGATTGATGTGCCTGTAAGAGTTGCTAAGCCACACATAAGACAATCACTGTTGTGGGGGGGTTAATTGGGATAATTTGGAACCTGCTGATTACTGATTGGCTAGTGATTGTTTGAGTAAGAGGAGTAGTAGAATAAGAAGGAAGCTGCTTCATAGATTTTTAAACTGCAGGGATAAAAGTGAAATATAGGAATGGATAACAGCCAAACGATGGAGCTCAGAGGAGGAAGAAGTCCTGCTGATTGAAGTTGTTTCTGAGCTCCGTATATCGCGTGACAGTCAGACGAGCAGACAGCCAGGAACAAACGGCAAATTGGTTTCGCAAGGTCACAGAAAACAGCGATGTTTCTGAGGAACCCAAAAATGTAATCTGAAACCCATTTACTTTGAGTTTAATCAAGTGAGCAGCTGTTTCTTCACCACATGGGTTTAGCAACATTTTAATTAGCCAAACTCTCCGTGAGGCTGTTTCCTGATCGAGTGTGTATCAGGATACGTCAATGTTTATTTTCGTGCAAAGATGTAAACAATGGCTTTGAGGTTCGGATTGTTCTGGTTCCTGTTGCATTATTTAACTTTTGTTTTGGCTGAGTAGCTTGACATTTAAACAAACACAAGGTATGAAATGTAGGGCTTTCTTTTTTTAACGCCACTAATTATTTTAACGTGCGATTAACGCATGCGTATTTGTCCTCGGCTCACCCCGTAGTTTCAGAGCCCAAAGGCTTGACGTTGTTGTTGTTGTTGTTGTTGTTGTTGTTGTTGTTGTTGTTGTTGTTAGTTGGATGGTGGGAGATTCTAGCAAGAGATATGGATAGTCAACAGCTAGTCAAGCACACAGCTGATGCGCTTGAAAGTTTGCCGGGGAGACGCCTGGACAACAACAGCGATAGCTACATGGCTACAGCTTAACATTGTGGAGGACGAGGGGCTGCGTTAGATCATTTGGATCGCATCCAACGTGTCGACTGCACATCACAGCGCATTCTTTTGACCCACAGTAGGAACTTTAGTCTCATGCTTTGACTGTTATGAAGACAGAGGAGCGGCATTTCACCGACAACTGTAAACAGGCTCGTCTGTTTGAGCAACTGGCTCAGTGCAGAGAAGTAGACAGGGTTGGGAGAGAGTGAGTGAGTGAGTGAGTGAGTGAGTGAGTGAGTGAGTGAGTGAGTGAGTGAGTGAGTGAGTGAGTGAGTGAGTGAGTGAGAGAGAGAGAGAGAGAGAGAGAGAGAGAGAGAGAGAGAGAGAGAGAGAGAGAGATTCCAGGTTGTTGTGTTGAGAATATTCAGGAGAATATTTGTCATTGTTTCAATGATAACAAACAAACATTTGCATAAAGCATATTTGACCACTCATATGTTGATAAGAGTATAAAAACGTATTCCTCTAAGGTACATTTAGAACAGATAAAAAATGTGCGATTAATTTGCGATTAACTATTTTAATCGAATTATCAAGTTACGCGTGGAATTAATATTAATTAGCAACAGTTGATATGGATTTCAGCCAGCATCATCTGTCATTTGAACCTGATAGTCAGCACTGGCTCAACGAGGAGAAGCTGCTAGCTGAGTGTTGCATCATCCAATGAGAAAAAGAGAAAGGGATAGGAAATCTGTTTCCATCAGAGCTTAATGAATTATGCTAACCCTGGTGTCAGAACAAAGTCAGTCAACAGTGCAATACAATAGTTTTCACAGAGTCAAATGGTCACACTCATACTGATGGAAAGGCTGCTCTGCACAGCTAGAGTTAAAATGGAGGAGAGCAGCATGGCAGTACAGTCAATAAACGCTTTTTTAGCTGATATCAAACCATTATTATATAGAGAGGCGAAGTCCCTCCCTTTCCGGGGAGCTCCATGGGACCTTTTTTCGGAAAGAGTATGTATTGAAGTCAATGGAGAGAAAAAGATTATCTTTCGATCCCCTTTGAATTGTGCCACGAATTACACACATGTTGTTTGTCCATTTAAAAGATCATTTTGAAGTAAAAAAAATAAAAATGTGTCGTAAAACTGTGAAGTAACACTTTCTTGTCTGAAACCGCTCAATGAACTACATCTCCCATCTCGCACCACACACCAAGACGGCCGTCACGTTGCACATTTCACTTCTTTCTTTCAGAACGAGGCGGAAAGTATTAAAGGAGGTGAAAATCACTTCAAGTCTGGGCACGTTGAGAGCTGTACATACACACAAGGGGAGTTAGTCGGTCCGTAAGAGCCAGCATGTGGGACCGGGACTCTGGGATTTGTAGTCTTTCTAGTTGCGTATTTTTCATAGTCTTATATTTCAACGACAAACTGACTTTTTTGATGTGGAAATTATCTTTTAAATTGAAAAACATCATGTGTGTAATTCTTGTCACAATTCAAACGGGATCGAGAGATAATCTTTCTCTCCATTGACTTCAATACATACTTTTCAGAAATAAGGTCCCATGGGGCGGAAGTAGATGGGCGGGACTTCGCCACTCTATACCGGGATCATCTCCAAGATCAATCAAATCAAACCTTATCATTGGCTAAACTCACACATATGCAAATCCTAACAACTCTGTCCTTAAACGACACATTTCCATCAACAAACAACTGCTTGCCATAAAAGATAAAAGCGTTTCCTCATTGCCAACAAACGTGCCCTGCAGGCTGTCCAACAGATGCACAATGTATACTGTATTTGGCCATTATCAGTCATAAAACTAGTGAGTTATTGCATAAATCAGACATTGGCAACAACATAAACCACACACACTCTAATGCCCCACCAGGGAGGATATGTTTCTGAGCACTAATTGCTATAAACCAGAGGGTGGTTTTGGAAATCTCCCCAAAAACGTCCATCAAGCTGGTCAAACTGAGCCAACTGCTGGGTCGTCGTATGGCCAGTCCCCCCCAGAGGAGAGCATTGAACAATAGGGCTGGACAATATGTTGGGAGGTTCATTTTTCCTTTTTCTCAGAGAGACGAGAAGGGACATGAATGAGGAAAAAGAGAGGCGATAAGGGAAGGGAAAAGCCTCCCATTACTGTAATGACTTTTCCACAACGCTGAATAATTAAGTCAAAACACTAACCTTATCTGAAATGTTTTTTATTTGCTAATGTTGCTCATTTTGAAACACAATTAATCCAAAAATGAATCCATTAAAGCGAAGAAGCTACAAAGCCCATCAGAAACTTTTAATATCGCCACATTCACAACAGTCTGTTCGACCTGCTGCCCTCGGGCCGGCGCTACCGTTCACTGAAAGCCCGCACCTCCAGACTCAAACAGTGTCTTCCCATGGGCCATTAGGACATTAAACACACACAAGTAACCCCCCATATCCCCACTGTGCACTAATCATGGTCTGTCTCTATGTATATACTGTAATAATTCTATTTTATTCATTTATCCTGGTCATCTACATGACGATCCGAAGCTGTGTCCGCTACTTGCTGGTCGTAACGGTCAGACCTTTTAATCTGTGTTTTAATAAGTCTGTCTTTAAAGCACTCGCTGGAGCAGTGACTATAAATCTCGTTGTATTCTGTACAATGACAATACAAGCTTTTGAATTTGAACAGTGAGAGAACTGAGGGATGCTGCCTAAACAGGAAGGTGTGGTACAGTTTAAGAGGTGTGTTATCCCAGAAAGACATTGAGATTCAGCAGCGTCGCTCAGCAGGAGGACTCTCAGAGGAACACACTGCACAAATGTCAGAGATAAAGGGATGGAAAACACACATGAAGCAGCAACACTTGACATTTAGCCGGCTGTGCTGGGTCTGCTGACTTCACTGTTCCTAAAAGCATCTGACCTTTAAGCCTTTTGGATTTGAAAAAGAGGGACAATTTAGTTTTCAAAGTTTATGCGGACAAGTTTGACCCTAATGATGATTGAAGGCTCGTTAAACTTTGTTGCATTCAACTTTTCTGAAACAAAATGACGAAGTGTTTAAAGGTGTAACGATAGACAAGAAGACAGAAAAAGAGTGGGAGTCCTGGGGGGTTATACTACGAATCTAGTTCAACCTATCCTGGATATGTTTTGAGTTATCCGGTTGACTTAATCCAAAACAAAGCCGCTCTCGCTAAACTGTCCTACGACGCTGGCTATCAACTCGTTCGCTCAAGCCAGCCGTGTCCTATCTAGTTAGGTGCGCGTTCACATGAAAGGGGTGGTATCTGGAGCATTCGACCGATCACAAACATGGAGAAGCATACTGACAGCGCAGCGTCATACTTCCTGAATGAAAAGTCAACTATAATATTAGACATATGAAGAAGTTAAACTTTAAACATCCATGACTTAAACACTTGATCCAGGATCAAAGCCACAGAGCTGCACCTGCAAGGTGACTACAGCTGGTAACAGAACAAGTGTTTGAATGCGTATATTAACAGGTTTATGATATCACTGCCCGTCTAAGACACGATCTGACTTTAATTACATTTGACTCGAGTGTTTCCTCAACTTAATGTGTTGCTTAAAATAATACTTCTGCATACAGTATGTGACACTGTGAGTGTTGCACGGCCAGATACGGCTCAGCTGACTCAGATAATGAGATATATGATACATTATGATGTGATATGAATGATAATGGGACACATCCACGTCTGCACTCACAGTGCCGCGGACTGTAGGCAACGTAATGTTACTTTGATCCGGTTACTTATGTTGTGGCAGATATTTAATTAAGCTTTCTTAACATAATAGTATAATAGTTATAATAGTCAGATTGCTCTGAAGATGGGAGGTTATGTTCTATTCATTTTCACGTTCACACAGTCGGTGATTTTGGCCGGCCGTCTTTCCTGCAACGGCAGTTTAAACTGTATTTCCTCCGCACACTGAGCTCTGATTGGTCAGCAGGCGTGGTGCTTTCGCTGAGTTGATCTCTTATCCTGGAACCTATCCTGCTTCGGAGCACAGACTAGGTTCCAGGATAAGTCACCATGGAGATCTAGCCTGCTAAAAAGTGAACCAGCTTCGTAGTACCGGAAATCCCAGAAGTTATCTTGCTAAACGAAAATCCTGCTTCGTAGTATACCCCCCTGGTTGGCCGCTAAGCATAAGTTACCATGGAGATCTAGCCCGCTAAAAAGTGAACCTGCTTCGTAGTATACCCCCCTGGTGAGGTTTATGCAGCTATATGCTCAGGCTTTGACATTTGGTCTCCTCTGTAAATTACTTCCTGAAATCAATCAATAGTTCAAGTCAAATTGTTCTTCCACATCTACAAAGTCTGGCTTTGGGTGTCAACTCCACCAGGGGGATTACTCTGTACAGACACAGAAATGTCAACGTTGCAAAAATAAAATATAGACGAAACGAAATACCAAATCGACTTGAGGACATGGATCAGTTTTGGGTAAACTGAGGCGTTAAGGTAAAAATGAGAGACAGCACAAGCTCCACACACACACACACACACACACACACACACACACACACACACACACACACACACACACACACACACACACACACACACACACACACACACACACACACACACACACACACACACACACACACACACACACACACACACACACACACACACACACACACACACACACACACACACACACACACACACACACACACACACACACACACACACACACACACACACACACACACACACACACACACACACACACACACACACACACACACACACACACACACACACACACCACACACACACACACACACACACACACACACACACACACACACACACACACACACACACACACACACACACACACACACACACACACACACACACCTTCTCCAGGGACAGCAGCTGTTGCCTCTGCCTGTCGTCCAGCGCCTGGCTCTGGCTCTGCAGCGCCTCCCTCTCCTCATCCATCCTCAGAACCTTGTCCTTCAGGCGGCTGCGCTCGTTGTCCAGGTCTCTGATGGCGGCTTCCTGCGTCATCTGAGTGGCCTGCAGGTTGCTGATCTGACCTGAGGGGGGGCGTGAGCACAATGCAAACAGATGGGTGTCATCTAAATATTGACATTCTTGGAGGTTTCTTGTCACAAAAACCAACTGGAGTCAGCATCTTTAACTTCGACTTGGGTCTGAGTTTTCTGCTCTCCTCCATTTAAAGGTCACTTACTATGCAAAATCCACTTGTTCATGTCTCTTCTATATCAACATGTGTCCCCTCTGTGTACTTAAGTAAAAGTAGTAATACTGCAGGGCTTGTGAATTTACTCCAGGTGTAGCTAAAGTCTGATTTAAGAGTTAAGTAATTATATTTCATATCATTAATCCACATCTGTAAAGTAACTAAATACATCTAGTGGAGTAAAAGTACACCATTTAGGTCTGGACTGACTGTAGTGGAGCAGAATTACAAAGAAATACTTAAGTACCTCAAAATAAGTACAGTACTTGAGTAAATCTACTTAGTTACTACCACCACTGCAGGTATGCTATGTCTGCTAGCAGCCCATAATCCACAGTATACATAAAATCAATCAATGAGAATTCTGTTTCTAATTTGTTTAGTTTTTCCCTTAAAAAATAACCTTTAAAAATACTGTTAAAGAACCGGATCGATAAGCAGTATTTGTAATTGTTTCCATTAGGCCTCATTATTTCACAGTGGCAAAGGATCAACTGCCAATACAAGCACTTTTGTTCATGTTCAATCCATAATAAAATATAAAATGATAGTTGGATCTTTTTGTCTTGTTATTATTAGCAGAGAAAATGTAATGTTTGTACAACTATATACAATTAATGCTACCAATCTCGATGGGAACCGGGTTTGGGGGGGGCTGGAAAATATTTCCAATTACCCAAGGGGGGCCTGACTGAAAAGGGTTGGGAACCACTGTGTTAAACTGTGATGTACTGTACTTGCTGCGGTTTAGCAAACACACGGTTATACCAGACGCTGATGTAGCCATGGCTCCATTGATTAATAATAGCTTACTATACTTTGACACATTAACCAAAGAAAATAAGAACCAAGTGGTAATTAAATGGATGTTCCTTTAACAACCAATCAAAGGAACAAAGAATAACCGTAGGTCCCTCCACAGTTTAAATAAATGATAAGCTATTATCAGCGCTGTATTGTAAACAAGGCGGAGCAACATTCACCACCGAGATGTTATTTTTCTCCTTCACATGCAAAGAGCTGTGGTGCAACATGATGAAGCACTCTCACTGGTCACGAGGAGCTCATAGGAACTAATGGGCCGAACATAATTCAGCCGCTATTGCTCACACATTTTCAGACACACAAAGGACTGACGGAGAGACCTCATGAGATATTAAATCAGATACTAAACACGCCACCATTTACCCGACACGAGTGCACACAAACACACACCTTAACCCGGGAATAATTGATGTGTGAAGGGCTTCTCCTTCCTCTGAGCGACTGGGAATACCATTAGACTGAAAACACAGCATTACGCCATTAAAGCGTTCCAGGCCATGATGCCGCAGACAAGATGAGAGGAATGTTATGTGTTTGATGTGTTTTTGCACGACAAGCACAGGAAGTGTATTGTGGGTAGCGTGGGTGAGCCAGCATTATGAAAACAAGGCCGTATGAGCAGAGATGGCAAAAGTACACACATCCTTTACTCAAGTAGAAGTACAGAAACTCGTGTTTAAAAATACTCTTGTAAAAGTAGAAGTACTGCCTAAACTTCTTTACTCAAGTGAAAGTAAAGAGGCTTTGAAATGTACTTCAGTAGAAAGTACCCATAACTAGCAGCTGTTTTAAAGAGTACCTGACCTCCCTTTATATTAATAGAACAATAATGTCATAGGGTTAGGGTTAGAGATCTAGACCTTCATGCCGATCTAGATCCCTCCGCTTCTCGTCGGGCTCCTGATCAGCCTGACCGCGTCGCTGCACATTATCCCTTACATGTGATTATATAGAGTCATTATTCATTTGTTTTAAAGCAGGAGGCGCAAACGCTTGCCTCGGGGAGGGAGAAAAAGAGCCACAGCGGAGAATAAACAGAAGGGCAACCATGGCAACCATGCGCGGGAAGTCTTCTTCGCTGCTTTTGTGGTAGACTACAGCACCACTTACAGGCCTGGCATATGTACTACAGCGTCTCCAGCGCTTTCGAGCGACAACCTCTCATTCCCCTGATAGGTGGAGAGTTGACCACTAAGCTGAGCACCCCTTTTGTGACGTAGAAAATAATTCAAATCTGGATCAGTCTGGATCAGATCCGTTACAGCCCCTTTTTTTGAGATTTGGGTATAGAGGAAAAGAGAGAGGGTTGT
>CADEHL010001288.1:950449-985449 GCA_902827135.1 Harpagifer antarcticus
ACAGATGGCCAGTCCGCCCCTTTGTAGCATATTATTTCAATGAGAGATGAGCAGATCGCCACTGGGCTTTCAACTAAAGACACAGCCACGCAAAAACTGCGGCTTTGTACAGCTCCTTATGGGTACTGCAGTTAGTGAAGTGCTTTCCTCTGTGGTGAAACGATCAGCACCACGGAGGAAAGCGGCAGAAAGTCACCTGGAGTTAAAGAGAGCGGGGCTGCGTGCATGGCTTCCTGCTGCGGGGAACGGGGAGACGCGCTCTGGCGGCGGCCTCGTTCAGGATCCGAAATACAATTTAAATATTTTTGCACAATTATTCCACTTATTCCTAGCGTGCCACTGGTTACGGTGCCGCGTGCCAAGGCTGGCACGTGTGCCAGGGGTTGCCGACCCCTGCTTTATACGTTCTCTAACATTTTAAAACGTATTTCTGTTCCATGCATCTGTACTTATGGGATTCCCTTCAATAACGTGTGCTTGCCTCTTTATTCAATATGTTACTTTTTGTGACCGTTCCTTTGCTGTAATACTGAAAAACGGCCCACTGTGGGACGAATAGAGGACTTCTGATTCTGTTCTTTGCTGGATGAGATGTAAAAAAAGATTAAAAACGGAATTAATTGTATCTCCGTTGATTTATGAGAGAAATCCCGACATTACATTTTACCTCTGATTCACCCCTCCTTGTATCACTGAACTACACACACACACATGTTCGCACACAGATCCCCACACCTGTCAATCATCTTTATTGGATAATAAAATACTTTGAATCTGTGCTTTGGATGACGTATTGTTTTATCTTGCCTTAAACTTCCTCGAACTAACCCAGATGGGCTTCACCTGAGAGAGGAGTATTTAGTCCAAAGACAAATGACGGCAGCAATTTAGCATAGCTTCAGTGGAGTATTTCACTCGGGGGATAATTTGTAATTTTGGGCGTGCGTATTCCTACAGAAGCTTGTGAACAGTCTGCGATTAATTGCAACTGTCTGAGTTACTCCAAGCGATCAGTCGCCGGCATTTCTCTGGAGATTTGTACTAAATCATGAGCTAAAGGAGGATGACAGAGAATACTGAAGCAGGAAGCGTTAGCATCCTAAAAACAACTACAAGTGCTTTCCACCGGGGTTAAGTTCATATTTGATGATACTTTAAAGTAAGCAAAAGTAATTATGCTTCGAGTGAAAATACATTTAGTGAAGAGAGGCTAAACATTTCCCAAGTTATGGAAAGCAAATTATAACTATCTCCATGTAAGACGAATAAAGAAGTCAGCATGTGTATTGTCCAGATCAAAACTTGGATATAAAGGGGCCCTATTGTGGTTTTTTCAGGTGTATATCAGTATGTAGTGTCTCTACTTTAAAGAGTCCTCTCCTGCTGATGTTCAGGTGTATATCAGTATGTAGTGTCTCTACTTTAAAGAGTCCTCTCCTGCTGATGTTCAGGTGTATATCAGTATGTAGTGTCTCTACTTTAAAGAGTCCTCTCCTGCTGATGTTCAGGTGTATATCAGTATGTAGTGTCTCTACTTTAAAGAGTCCTCTTCTGCTGATGTTCAGGTGTATATCAGTATGTAGTGTCTCTACTTTAAAGAGTCCTCTCCTGCTGATGTTCAGGTGTATATCAGTATGTAGTGTCTCTACTTTAAAGAGTCCTCTCCTGCTGATGTTCAGGTGTATATCAGTATGTAGTGTCTCTACTTTAAAGAGTCCTCTCCTGCTGATGTTCAGGTGTATATCAGCATGTAGTGTCTCTACTTTAAAGAGTCCTCTCCTGCTGATGTTCAGGTGTATATCAGTATGTAGTGTCTCTACTTTAAAGAGTCCTCTCCTGCTGATGTTCAGGTGTATATCAGTATGTAGTGTCTCTACTTTAAAGAGTCCTCTCCTGCTGATGTTCAGGTGTATATCAGTATGTAGTGTCTCTACTTTAAAGAGTCCTCTCCTGCTGATGTTCAGGTGTATATCAGTATGTAGTGTCTCTACTTTAAAGAGTCCTCTCCTGCTGATGTCCAGGTGTATATCAGTATGTAGTGTCTCTACTTTAAAGAGTCCTCATACTGCCTGTGCTGCAGCACCTCTTTTCACCCTCTGTCTGAAACCAGAGCCCAGTCTGCTCTGATTGGTTAGCTGGCCGGCTCTGTTGTGATTGGTCAACAGCTTAGAGATATCCCGCCCCTTAGCCTATCACGTACAATGTGTTGGAGCGCTTGCTAATAGAAGTGCGAGTGAGTCACTATTTTGAGGTAGTAAATAAAGGAGTGCAATGGAGGTATTACTATTAAGGGTACCACTTTACAACAAGACTACCCTTATAAAGGATTCATGAAGGGTTTCTAATTAGGTTATGGATGAGGTTGTAAACACTTTATGAATCATTAAGAACCATTTATAAACCAGTTCTAACTAGTTTCCATACATCAACACAGGCTCACTATTTGGCAAGATGACTAAGCCTTATATTGGCTACTCAGCAAGAATCAACTCAGTGAACAACAGATACCAAGGATACTGACTGATGAAGGAGACGAAGTAAGCTAGGTAGCTAATATAAGGCTTAGCAGTACAGATAAACGTGGGCTCACTATTTGGCACGCAACCGGTCACAGCTGCCCTGTTTAAATCCAACACTACAGGAAAGAGAAAACCCCAAAAAGCCTAATAGAGCCCCTTTAAAATATATGTTTATAGACTGGGTTTGTAATCACATCTCGTTAAAAAGCTAAATGAAATTGTTCCTGCTCTCTGATTTCTGTTTTTCTACTGGAGAATCTGGAGGAGCTGTCATCTATAGTTTGTTTCCAGCTTTTTCTCTGTTGCTCTGTTGTCAGTTCTTTATCTGGGTTACAGTTAATTGCTCTGAAAACGAGTGAGATTATTAACTCCAGGCAACCACTGCTGACCTTGATCATATTCCCAGTATCGCTGAGAATGGGGACCCTCGCCGTCTTCAGAGCAATCAGAGATAATTTCACACAGCATATCATAACAACAAAACAGACCTACTTAAGTTATCCCCCGAGCACATGTCAACTTTATTTTTAGCGCTAGAGATAATATCCTGTTAGTCTTCTTCCAAAAGCCTTGCAGAGCTCAAAGAGTGGGAAAAACTGAATTGGTATATTTGCACAAAATGCAAATTGCAAAAATGGCCAAATTAGTGCCAAAATGATGCTTTTGAATATTTTAGATTGTGCACAGTTGCAGTCTTGTTGGCGTAGTGTTACGTTTAATTGCATGTTCAAAGTTTTATTTTGCAGAATGGAGTTGAAACTGGTGGCTGGGATGTGTGTTTGCAAATGTGCAATACTTAAACATAAAGGGGTCCCACTCTCCCATATTCATAACGTACTAGTGATACGTGAAGGTACCAAGGGTCAGTTGAGATGCTGTAAATATTTATTGTCTATAATGGATTTAACTGAAAAATATAGAGATGGTTGATAACAGGTTGAAATTCAACAAATATTTTTGATTTATGAGATGAATAAAGTTCTCAAAGCATGCTTGAGGTCTACTATGATATGTTCTAAATTATAATACTGTATATGCAGATTTTTAAGTGAAAAACAAAGCTGGATATTTAAGGTGTAAATATCAGAAATAGACAGTTTGGTGAACTTAATCTCTACCGTGAATTCTGAACACCAGACCATCAATTTAAACTGTGACCCATTTATTTATTTGTGTATCCCATTGTCCAATATATCTTAAAATGCAACCATTTCATCCTCTATGACAGTGCTTCTCAAAGTGTGGTCCGCGGACCACTGGTGGTCCGTGAGCGCCCCCTAGTGGTCCGTGAGTATATTGGTAACATTTCACATTTGAAATAAATTAATTAATTTAAGTTTTCCGCACTCTCGCGGGAATATCTCCGCAATGGAGCAAGGTTAAGTTTCACTTTCGAGTGCATGATATAGCCCAGAGCAACACCTTCGTCACACATGTGGCCACTTGTTTGTACCATTTTCAGGCGATTTGTAATCTGTTCTAGAAAAACGATGTGTTTTTTTATATTTGTGGAGTTAGGTGGTCCGCGAGTGTTTTTTGATTGGTTAAGTGGTCCTTGGTATGAAAAAGTTTGAGAAACACTGCTCTATGACAGAGGACACATTTTGCAAGCGGTCGATAACAATTCAGAATACAATCAGAATAAAATTCAATAGAGTAATTATAGACTTTATTTCATTAAATTACAGGATGTTCTAATACTTTTTCACTCTCCTTCCCTATCCTGTCTAGCCTTTGCCCCAAGCCTGTTTTTCAGGTCTCGGGCTCGAAAATGACATTCCCAGAACAAATGACTATATCTTCACTTCTAAAAAGGGGTACATTAATCATCTTTTTTCTCAAAGCAAGGTTACATCTTTGAGTTGGATGGAGAAGTGTCAGAATCAATATAGATGTTTTTATTTTAAAGTAAATTCAGATTGAGCACAGAAAAAACATGTAAATTATAGTGTCTGTCCAAAAAAAACAACATTACTTATAGTGAAAACCACCTTTGAATGATGGGTTAGTAGACTGAAAGCTTTAGGAATCAAAACTATAACATATAATAAGTACCCTGTATCAAGATTGATGCAAAACAAGTGACATTTGACCTTTTTAGAGAAATTTAGAAAAAAAAAACCCACTTCTGGGGTCATTTGGGTGCATTTTCCATATCTCTGGCCCCCCTCGTTCAATTTTGATGATTGACACCTTTTTTGAACCGTTAGAGCCAATAGAATCGAGGGGAAGTTCCTGAATCCATCCAAACATTACCCATTGGTGAATGAGTGATGCGCAGCCAGCAAGCCCGGAAGCTGGGTTACAGCTCTCGTAGCAGCTATATATGAAAACTACTCTTATTGACATACATGTTATGATGGATTATCAGTAATCATTTCAAAGAGACAGACACATTGGATTAACCTTCAGCAGCGTTTATATGCGTTTTACTGCCATTGAACACAACTTTTGATCAGAAAACAGCAAAGGTGAGACGTATTTGCCGTTTTGGCCCCGTAAAGCTCAGTTGTGTGTTGTCTGGTTTTGCCTTCGCTGCGGTGAGTTCTGGTCGCACAGTGATGATACTTATACCATTGGAATCTGTGGAATCTCAGCTTTCATATGATATCTTGGTTGTGCAGATCCGATGAAGTATAACATATTTCTACCATGAGTTATGTGCTAAGTGCGTTAGCATTCTTTCGCTTAGTGCTAATTCGGCGTTAGAGTTGTGTTTTGATCCGGTAAAAATGGTTCATATCGTCAGTTAGCTGAGTTTCTTCCCGTTAAGTGACTGGGTATGACACATTCAAAGGTTGTTAAATGTTAAGAAGCCCTGAGACACAGTTTCGTGAATATTGCTGTGTTTAGCCCCAGGGGGCGGGGGCATGGGGTTTAACATGTTAAAGCGCACATATAGAAAGCAACAGCACGTGTCTCCATGAAAGAATCCCTGTTTTGAGTTTGAGCTCACCTTGACGTTGCTGTCGGCGTTGTGCAGGGACGCTTGCAGTTTGTGGGATTTGTCCCGGTTTTCCCGCGCTTCATCCGTGACGCGGGCCAGCTCCAGCCTCAGCTTCCCGAGCGTTTTCTGCAGCGCCGCCTCCTGAGTCTGAAACTCCCGCCGCAGCTCGCTCTCGGTGCGTTTCCATGCCAACAGGTTGTCGGCCGTCAGCTGCTGAGTCCTCTTCATGGCCTCCAGCTCGCGCTCGTAAAACGCCTGAGACTGGAGACGAGAGACAGGTGTGAGAAAACAACTTAATTCAATCAGATTTATAGAGGTATGACAAATAAAGCAAATAGCACGGATACCGGCTCTATCTGTGTTTTCCCTCGTTATGTTTCGTTGTGTTTAAATACCAACTATGTGCAATATTTATATAGATGCCGTTAATAACTGTGCAATATACACCTGGCTGCTAAATCCTCAGAACTGTTATAGGATGTGTATTTTGTAAATTGTGTAACTTTTTTTTATTGTAATTTTTGTATCTTTAATACTTTTTTAAGCATGCTTCTTAGGTCACATTAAGCTGCTCCTTTCTGCTGTAACAATGTGCATTTCCCCCAATCTGTGGGACTAATAAAGTGATTCTGATAAAGCAAATAGCACGGATACCGACTCTGTGTTTTGACATTTCCCTCGTTATTATAAACTGGGCATTCGATTGGAAAACATTTTGGACGGATGAAAAGCTTTCTCATCCAAATGCAATCTTATGCGAAAATAATCAACACGAGTGAAAAGCAGAGGCCAAGAAGTCTTGGCTGACTGTCGGAGAGAGGAGAGCTTTTTATTGAAATGAATAGCTTCTAAATGCAGCCGTTGTGCTTCCGCTGTACGACGTCTGCAGATCACAGCCTCCACTTTCAGCAAGGTCAACAAAGCGCTTCCAATAAATATAATCTCAGCTATTTTGTAAACATTACTCAGAGCATTTTTCTCCTTTGAAGTGTGGCTTTTTTGTAATCGATGCAAGTTATTACAGGTGAATCTCTCACTGATTTTGAACTAGAAAACACACGTACTGAGGTTTACCATCTCATACAGCGTGCAGGACTGACTATACTGCCATGCATTTATATTTCTTTATACACATATACCTGTTTTGATCACTGCATAGATATAATAATACTCAGTACTGTACCTTGCTGAGTTTGGCCTCGTACTCCTCCACCAGTCTCTTCTTGTCTTGTTTGAGCTCCTCCACCCGCTCCGTCAGGGAGTCCACCTGAGAGGAAGAAGACATACTTTATTAATCCCTCACAGGGATATTTCTCTCTCCACTCTGATTAACAAAAAATAAATCATAACTGTATTAGTAATAATAAAAAACTAAGTTAATTTAAGTTGATTAAATGGTAGTGATTTGCATAGGAGACTAAGATATGTCCACATGTCTTCCAGGTGCCACCACTTCACTTTCATTTATGTTCATATATATATATATATAAAGATACTGTATATGGATCAGTTATTGTTTCACCTCGGCTTTGTGCAGCTGCACCAGTTTCTCCTGGTCCTTGCTGTAGTCAGCGTTCTGGCTCTGGTGGCTGCGCAGGAGCTCCTGGACCTCCTGCCGGTGCTGGCCCTTCAGCTCCTCCAGAGCCGCCTTCTTCTCCTGCTCAAACTGCGTCTGCGCCGAGCCGAACGTCCGCAGCTTCTCCTCGAAGGACCGCCGCATCTCCTCCACCTCCCGGGACATGGACACCACCCGCTGCGTGTGCTGAGGGAGAGACGGGAATATGACAACAGATTTAAATACACTATTGTCATCTATCCCACAGATGGTATTTGACAAAACGGCTTACTTGGAAACATTAGTGAACTTGGTGTAATATAAAAGACACGAAAGGACTGAACAGGCGAACAACTTATTAGACATTTTAAGTAACACATGTCATATGTTTTCTACTTACTTTCTAAACACCATAAAGTAATAACTGATGAAGAATACAAAGAAAATAATAATAAAATAAACAATAATACATTTTATTTTTAGGCGCCTTTCATGACACCCAAGGACACCGTACGAAAAACACAAACAGGAAATCATGGAGGAGACAATCAAGTGGACACAAATGAAATGTATAATGGGGGGAACAAGTGGACTTTAGTTTCGTGAGGCACTTTCATATTGATCTTCAATACCAGTCACTACATTCACCAGCAGGCGTGAGAAATGATAAACATCTCTCAGGGCCAGATTTACATAAACAAGTTCACGCCTTTCATTTAATTTGCCTGCACGGTCTGAAATTAGCGTTTCATTTATGAAGCCAGCGGATAATTACACAATCAGCGACTTGCAATTACTATTAGTGGCAATTTGTACCTGAAAACACAAGTTAAAAATGTTCAGATGAATGGAAAATGGTACGAATAACCCGACACTAAATCAGGTCTTTGTCAAAGCTATTCATATATGAAGTTACAGATATACAAGCTGACATTGATCTGTTAAAACTTGTGTTGCAACCCTACTACAGACACCTAGGTGTGGGTGTGTGTTCTTGCATTCATTGTCACTTAGAATCCTCAGTCTTGTCAATTTTCCCATCTCTTTTTCTGGTACTTGAACACATCGCTGCAGCTCCTCTACCCTCTGTACATAAATCAATACAATTATGTCGGCTACTGTATCGATCTGTTACACTGTCCACACACACACACCCACACCCACACCCACACCCACACCCACACACACACACACACACACACACACACACACACACACACACACACACACACACACACACACACACACACACACACACACACACACACACACACACACACACACACACACACACACACACACACACACACAGAAAAGGTCACACACTGGCTGTCTTGTATGTTGTAAGTGTTTACACTGCATGTTCTCCAGAGGAATAACACACTACTCCTCTGACACTTCCTGCAGGAGAACAAGGTGTTAAATTATACAATAGCAGGGAACAATGTGAGTTTGTTTCTCAGTCACTTTCCTTTACGGTTATGTCCCCATCAGTGGGAGTTAAAGTCAGTATTGTTGCTATTGTTAGCAAAGATAAAGCTGGAGGAGGCAGTTTATTTTGGGCGGTATTGAGCATAAATTCAATAACAGCACTTCAATAGCAGCAGCTTGTAATTGAAGTGGCTCCCAAGGGTTTGCAGTTTTGTTGGAAAAGACAACAAAAACGCCACAATTTGAAAATGCATCCTGCAGATATCCTCCCTGTCCTCTCAGGTACAAACACACTTCATACAGTAACCTGTGCATATACTAGCCATTCCCTAAGAACTTCCAAATGTTGTACTTTCAGAGTTTGTATGCCTGTAAAGCACTTTGAGGTGACAGACTGGGATTTGAAAACAGTGAAGTAAGTCATATATGCATACAAATAATATTTCCATTCAATTCTATAGGAGGGGGGGGGGGGCATTGGGATATATATATATTTTTTAAACACCTTTAATTTCAGGGGGGGCGCGGGGCTCCGTTGGCGGGGACAATGGTAGGGGAAACACTGAGCTCTGTAAAAAGAATTGGCATTGTGCTGGAGGCGAAGCAGATTTGAAATATATTTGAGAACTGGCCGTCTGAGATGCATTTTGTGGGATAAATGTAAACAAAAGGGTCTCAAACCTCTGTCTAAAAAGAAACACTGAATACTTCTGCTCCTGCGCAACAAGTTAAATGTCCAGACGCACGCACGCACGCACGCACGCACACAGGAAGGAGAAACTCTTTAAGCTCACAACAGGAGACAGAAACAGACATCAGTACAGATTACCTGCAGCTGTGACATCTGTAGCCTCATGCTGGGCGGGCGCGCACACACACACACACACACACACACACACACACACACACACACACACACACACACACACACACACACACACACACACACACACACACACACACACACACACACACACACACACACACACACACACACACACACACACACACACACCACACACACACACACACACACACACACACACACACACACCACCACACAACACACACACACACACACCACACACACACACACACACACACCACACACACACACACACACACACACACACACACACACACACCACACACACACACACACACACACACACACACCACACACACACACACACACACACACACCACACACACACACACACACACACACACACACACCCCCACCTGGGCCTCGGTGCAGATCTGCATGTCCTCCACCCTCTGACGGTAGCTCTCGAACTCGGCGAGGGCCTGCCTCTTCATCCTCTCGTGCAGCTCCATGGATTCCTCCAGAGACTGGATCCTCCTCTTCAGGTCCATCTCATCGCTGATCTTACTCTTGTACTGTGGGTCAAATCATGCAAAGTATTTGGAATCTGCATCTGATTTATATGCACCGACACACACACACACACACATATATATACACAATCATGGGAGTGTGAAATGCAGTAGTTTGTAAGAAAGGGCATAGATATTAAATGTTGTGATGTGAAAAAAGCGTCTTTTAAGCAACGTAACAGGAGAGAAAATATGAAATCTTCGGCAACCATCTTTAACTTTAATTGAATGGGTCATCATGATAGGGGCTCCACAATTTGGATTTGACTGATATTGCATTAGGGATATGAGTAGCGATAATTTATCCTTAATATGTTATTCACATTATGATTTTATGAAACGGATCTGTGCCAAGGAGTTTCTGTATACTGTAAAACCATTTTAGGCAAGAAATCAATACATTTAAAATGATATCTTGCAATTTGGATATTGCACTAGACCATAATACCATTTCAGTATACTGTATGTTGAGTAATTGTGCAGCCCTAATTGTGATACTTAATGAAAGTTAGATGTACAAGATGAAATATGCGCATCTTCAAGACCCTGCTTTTATATTTGGCTTTCAACTGAATTGTATTCATTATTAATTTACTATTTTATTCTTATGCAAAGTGTTGGTTGGTCCATTGGTGTTTATTAATTGAAAAGCTGTGTTACTGTATTTATAACCTGGAAAGGGAGGTTTAGCATTGTTTAAAGCACTTTGTGTTTCCTCATGTGTATGAAAGCTGCAATATAAATACAGTTAGATGTAATTAGATTTGAGTCAGTGATACTCAAAGCCTTGCGAGCTTGCAGAGAAGTATAGCATGTACAGTAAATGTCTCTATATATACGTTCAGCTCTTTAAAGTTGGTCACACTGCTGTCAGGGACGTAAGTCATTTCCATAAGGAGACATATAGAGCTGAATAATGAAGGTTCAGCTGGTGAATATTGATGATCTCTCCGGCTCTCAGTGGATCCGCTGCTATGTAGAAACACGAGTGAAATATATACAGCGATACTCTGCATGTGGACTTCATTTCTAAAGAGCCTCATACTTCACGCTTAAAATAAGTAGTTGACTCAAAGCCTAGTTATGCCAAAGAGTATGGTTCTCTCGCTGCATGTAGAATAACCTTAAGAAGTTACAAATAAAATAATGAGTTTTCAATCATTATTAAAGTACTGCTGTAATATGCATTAACGTATTCCTCCCATTTTTACCCAGTGATAGAAAGTAGGATACGTGAACACACATACTGCACTTTAGAACAATGTGGAGGTACTTGTACACACATTTACCATATTGTTGAACTACAGTCATGTGATACATTGAGTGTTTTGTGGGATTCAGATTGAACCCTTATGTTGTGTTCGGGTCTCCCGTGACCCGTTTCAAGTTAAAATGATATAATAACTACGCTCTAATTTTTTGTATCAGAACAAGGCTTCATGATATCCTCCACAGCAGCTATATGAACACTACGAAACTGATTTGGACAATTTTTGCCAAGTCTGAAGGTCTCTAAAAAAAAGTGTATCATTTGGTGTTGGGGTCTGGGGAGACCCAGCAGAATTGTTGAGGTCAAATTTCGCCCAATCAAAATTCATCTTTGACTCTAGACACCCCTCCCCCTTCATCAACTTTAACAATAATCTTTCGCAACATGCACCTGGTGTCCCCTCCCCCTCCCCCACTCCCAGGAACTCAACCTTTCTCAAAGAATATGTACACTAACACTTGAACCTGAACACACACGTGCCCAATATGTGGTGTAATGTGTTTTGGGGCCATAACATTAAATGACAACAGGATTGTACGGTTATGAATGCATTATAAGTTAGTTCTGATGTAGTTAAAACAATATTGGATGATAGTCATTCTTTGAGTGTGTTTTGGACTGAGATAAATCATGGGTCAAAACTGACCCGCGAACACCATGACCGGTAACAGCTTTCGAACACAACACAATATAAAATGTAATCCACAAAAATATAAAATAAATTATGTTAGAACTAAACTAAAAAACAGTATATACAGTAGTTAAAATAATTAAAAGAAGGATTAAATAGATATGTATATAGATATACGGACTTGTTAGGACCACTTCAAGTATTGTAACACTGTTTTAAAACTTTGTAAAATATCTGAAAACGTGATATACCAATGTTTAAATCGACCAAACAATTTTTACTCTACTTTAAATATCTTCAAACTGAGGGTATGCTGTTTCCTTTTAAACTGTATATTGACATTTAGTACTGTAAGTAAACTATTCTGACCTTTCTTATGACCTAATGACGGATGATATAACTGAGTAAACATGAACTTGATAATGTATGATAAAATAAGACGACAGTGTCTTTGAATTAATTACATTAAATGTAAAGACCTGTAGTATCTTCTCTCTGGTCTCGGAGAGGATCTGCTGCACCTCCTCTTCGTGCGCCTCCTTCAGCGTGGAGATGGCCGCCTCGTGCTCGTCGTTTTTCGTGTTCAGCGCATAGATAACCTGCAGCGGAGAGGAGAGGAAGAACCCGTTAGCTGTGAGACACGTTCATAATCAGGAGTTATTACGGTATTAAAAACCGTGGGAGACCAACTGCTCGGGTTCAAACGAGACGCCCGCTGCGGCCCGTACATTCAGACTGAGAATTAAAGTAGACTGAAAATAAAACAGCAGAAATCTTAGCAGGAGGAGAGTAAGGGAAATATGAAGATGAAAGCAAGGTTGTTATTGATGCTAATGCTCAATACCTTTTAATGGGCTCTTTGTAGCATAGCAACCCATTTACACTTTAGTCCATCATAACAAGTTCTAATTATGTGCCATAGATAGGGCTGCACAATGTATTCATGCTTAATTAAAACGCAATATGGACTAGTGCAATATTCAAATCGCTGGAGGCACATTAATTGTTGTGTCGAGTCAATATTATTTAGAGTTATGGATTATTGTGCTGCATAGATGTCCCAAACAACAACTCATATTCAACAGACGTAATAATCTTTCAATAAAAATGATGCAGAAATGAAGTCAAATCACAATATCAGTCAAAAATATTGGCAATTACGGATTTTTTCCCCAAATCCTGCAGCCCTAGTGCAGTACTTTAGATTTAGAGTATGCACTATAATACATCAAAATACTTCCAAAGTAGGGCTGGGCAATATATCAATATTAAATTGTTGTCATGATATGAGAGTGGATATCATTTAAGATTCCGGATACCCTTAGTGTTGTCTTTTTTCTTGGTTTAAAGTCTATATTAAAACTGCATTTTTGAAATGTTATGAATCTACTAGACCAGCGGTTTTCAAAGTGTAAGGCGGGGCGCCCCGGGGGGGGGAGGGGGCGCCAGAGAGCTTCAGGGGGAGAGAAAATGAACGAGAAACAGTGAAATCTAGCTGGTTAACTTCAGCTAACTTTATGCGAACATGGATCGTTTTTTATTGAAGTTACCTAAAGTGAGAGAGGTGACAGCGTTTTCTCTGACTGGACCTCTTTGAAATGCATATACCCCTGCATTACAGCAACAACAACAATAATAATAGCAATAATAATTAGTAGGGGGGGCGCGGCTGCTCTCATGTTCTCTGAGGGGAGGCTCACCTTCCCACACTCTGAAAACCCCTGTATTAGACTGTTTTCCTAAGATTGTATTATTTGCCTTTACCCGTTTAGTAATTACATCCACATTGTGAATATTTGATGTCAGCGAAGAAATATCATCTAAATATCGGTATCGAGGTATCAGGACAACATGTAAGTGTTTGATTTACTTCATATCGCCTCGCCCTATTCCAACTTCTTTAATTAATGACCACATTTGTGCGAAGCTGTATAATCAAAAGCAGTCATTTCGCTACTGTTGGCCAACACGGTAGAAACCCTTGTCACACTTAACATGTATTATTTATTAAAACATTGATTCAGCTTACAGATCAAATGCAATGAGGACATGAGAAATGCAAATGACTGCTGTATGATAATCTTTATAACGCTTTTGCATTTCAAATGAGCCGTGGTGTGTAGCTGGTGCACAGCTGCCTGCAGTGGGATGTGAAAACCTTGCAGTGGATGTGTGGATGTTTCCAGGATTAGCATTGAATTAGTTGAAGCCTCATATTGCTGGGGATAAAAATAACACAAGCTAACTGTTGTGCGTGAGATTGACCTTTAAATCCGTCCCAAAAATACATGAAGCCTTCCAGAGTAATCTGACAGAGCCGTGATCCCTCACAGGCAGCGAGAGAGAGAGGGGACAGACATGCGTTTTTACATTTCCAATTTGTGGAGGAAATTCTTAAAGGGGACCTATTATGCAAAGTCCACTTGTTCATGTCTCTTCTACATCAACATGTGTCCCCTCTTCTTCATGTCTCTTCTACATCAACATGTGTCCCCTCTTCTTCATGTCTCTTCTACATCAACATGTGTCCCCTCTTCTTCATGTCTCTTCTACATCAACATGTGTCCCCTCTTCTTCATGTCTCTTCTACATCAACATGTGTCCCCTCTTCTTCATGTCTCCTCTACATCAACATGTGTCCCCTCTTCTTCATGTCTCTTCTACATCAACATGTGTCCCCTCTTCTTCATGTCTCTTCTACATCAACATGTGTCCCCTCTTCTCCATGTCTCTTCTACATCAACATGTTTCCCCTCTTCTACATGTCTCTTCTACATCAACATGTGTCCCCTCTTCTTCATGTCTCTTCTACATCAACATGTGTCCCCTCTTCTTCATGTCTCTTCTACATCAACATGTGTCCCCTCTTCTTCATGTCTCTTCTACATCAACATGTGTCCCCTCTTCTACATGTCTCTTCTACATCAACATGTGTCCCCTCTTCTTCATGTAACTCCCCCCCACCTTATCACCTGAATCTCCTCCTAGAGCACCATTGAGTTCTTTGTAACCAGATCTCTCTCAGAGGGGCGTGGGGAGGGGCTCCTTATTTTCATCTAAAGTAACAGACAGAGAATCAGCACTTTGGAAACAGGGCTGAAACAGAGGGGATTATGGGTAATGCTGCAATGATCTGTTTGGTGTTTGGAGCCAAACGCTTCAGAGACATGTTTGTATATATCTGAGACCTATAATATATTGATGAAAACAGTATGATAGGGGACCTTTAAGAAAAACTGATAAATGATTCATGGACAAAGTTTGTCTTTTGTTATATTTAATAAAGTAATAAAGAAAGTCTATATACATATAGTGAAATCGATCCCAAATGTAGGAACAGAGCTACTTCATCCTCAGAGGATAGAGAAATCCGGCACCCAGAACACAGCCTTACAGTCACACTTTATAGTAGATAATATCCACCTGGTCCCACTCTTAAATTCCCTTAGGCATCATCTAAACATCCCACCATTAAACCATTAAACCCCCTCGTCCTTAACCTTTTGCAAATCCCCCTTTTACTTCCTTTTGCCCTCCTGCAATGTAAATCCTTAACATATGTCTCTGTTAAACACATACAAGACTACACATACAATGTAACAGTGTAAAAGGCAATCAGAGTATGAGACTATATGTTTTAAATAATGATATGCTAATTTGACACGAAGAACCCAGAGACACTGTCCTCGCCATGCTGTGAGAAACAAAGCTGTGTGTTGCCTCTTTTTTGTAAAACCAAGTCAATAATTCAGCACGTTGAACTATACTAAAGATCCTTTGTTTTCCCGGGACCGAAGTCCGCCAACTGAATGAGAAAAGAGGGACTGAGGAGTAAAGAAAAAGAGATGAAGAAGGGCAAAAGCTTCCTTTGAAACAATGACACTGTGTGCCTTTCGACGCCTCGCTGAGAGATGAAAGGATTCAGTTCAATAAGTCCTGGGGTTTTTCACAATTTCCATTTGTTTACTCACCGCACGCTGCTGACAGACACAGAGCTCGACTCAAATAGAAGAAGAAACTAAGGAAGTTATATCCTTAGGCAATTTGGCAGACCTATTAATGGGAATATGATCGGCAGCCAGTACTTTAGCCTGTATGCTTATCTTAAATATATCTTGGCATTTATATAGTTAAAACTTGATGCTGTGTTTCACATAGTTTCATCTCAAACACATGTGTGACTTATCCTTGTCCTGCCTTGGTGCAACAAATCATTAATGTCCCTTGTTTTTAAACACACAGTATTTGGAAACACGACAAAGCTGTTAGCAGTTGGCGCTAGCTCGAGTATTTGTTGTTGCTGTTCAGTTTTTTATTAAAAGAGTGACAGTATACTATCCTTACAATACAGCCATGCTACATGCTAGCAGCCCTGTTAGCCTCTACTTAGGAACAGCAGGTATTTGAGCTAAATGCTATCCTCCGCATGCTAACATGCTAATTGATCAACATCTTAGTTAGCCATATTCACCAAAATGCCTAATTTAGCTTGTTAGCATGCTTAGCTAACATGCAAGTTAAGTAAATCTGAACAACTTAACTAAACTTTGAACCAAACCAAAGTACAGCTAAGTCTTAGTTATGCAGGTATTTAGCCATAAACTCAAGCATTATATGAATTAAATGTTGAATTAGTGTTGACGCTAAAGGAAGCTATTACACGATCTCCAAAAGGGGTGTAATATCTGAATTTAAAACTGAACGGCAATCAATTCAAAAGCTGTTATAATTTCCATTTAAAACCAAAAATGTCAACCTCATTTTGACACTAGAAGAAAAGTCAGAGCAACACCAAAAAAGTTAGGATGTATCCTCTGGGGAACATGAATGTCTGTGCAAAACTTCATGGATACTGTACATCCAACAGTTGAAATATTGCCATATGGACTAAAAGTAGAGGACCGACAGGCCCAGATTTAATGCAGCTAACATCCTGACTTTAGTACTGAGATCAAATTGTAGAAATAAAGTCAGTTTTAATCCAAAGTTAACAATCTGTCCTTCCACTTGGACGCTCATTACAATTTCTCTCTGCTTCTTTCAAAATGAGTGCTGAAAAATAAGATCAGAGGCAAACTGCAGAGAGCCAAATAAATAACTCAGTTTGCATCCAAAATAAAACATATTTTCCTCCACGCGTCTGAATTACACACACACACACACACACACACACACACACACACACACACACACACACACACACACACACACACACACACACACACACACACACACACACACACACACACACACACACACACACACACACACACACACACACACCACACACACACACACACACACACACACACACACACACACACACACACACACACACACACACACACACACACACACACACACACACACACACACACACACACACACACACCACACACACACACAGTCAAGAGCCATTACACACACGTCCACACTCATCAGCTGGTAAAACTGACAAATGGTCAGAGAGATGAGGAGGCAGAGAAAGTGTGTGTGTGGTGTGTGTGTGTGTGTGTGTGTGTGTGTGTGTGTGTGTGCATCTCACGGAAAAGACAATTAGTGCCTGAGAGATAAAAGCTGTCATCATTGCCATCATGAGTGAACAACACCTAACACAAAGACAGCTGTGTGTCAAATTGAGATGTTAGTATATCTTTTCAGAAATCCGCCAATATTTAAGAAAACAATGGACAATATTTTAATCAAACCTCATTAATTATTGTATTATATGTGAATAAACCATGTTCTTTTACATTAAGAACAATACATTGAGTACATTCCCACATACAGTTGAACATACGGTTCTTCTGAGCTTGTTATAGCCGCAGTGGGTTCCCCGCAGAGGTTCTCCTTCAGCATAAAAAAGGTTAAGGAGAGAATAAAAAATGACAGTAAAGTATTCGGCTGTAAAACCAACCAAGGATGCTTGCTATAATAAAAACGGGAACGCTGAGCTACAATTCAGATGAACGAAGTGATGTTTAAGGTTGTTGCTCTGAATTAAAGGGGACATATGTAGGTAGGTATGTAATGTAGGTTTTAGTGCATGTAAATGGTCTGAAACGCCTCCATTGGACTCCTTTGTTTACTTCCAGAACATAGTGACATCCCTACGCTACACTAATGCTATTATTGGCTAGCGCTCCAACACTAAGGGGCGGGACATCTCTAAGCGGTCGACCAATCACAACAGAGCCGGCCAGCTAACCAATCAGAGCAGACTAGGCTCTGGTTTCAGACAGAGGGTGAAAAGAGGTACTGCGGCACAGGCAGTATGAGAAAAATAAAGACCATTTTGAACATTAAAGCATGGAGACATGTCCCAGTAGAGAGACTAAATACTAATATGATCCTGAAAATAAGGATAATAGTATTTAAGTATTACCTCTACATACACGCAGTAGGAATATTGATTAATCATTCATTGTGTACATGCATTTAAAGTTCCCCAACTACTATTTTGTATTAAACTTCCTACTGTACCATGGAGTATATTCTGCGTACTCTCAACTTAAATTACAACTTGCACTTTTTGTAAAGTTTAATATAATTCAGAACATTTTTAATGATGTTATTTCATTGTTTCAGTAATTCATTTTGAATAATCAAAGACATTGCAGTATCAGCTTCAAACATAATCTCTCTTTCACTGTATAAATATGTGTCGCTGTGTGCTTTGCTCTGAGGTGTGAGAAAAACAAAGAGATAGGGTGAGACAGACGGAGTGAGACTGATCCTCGCCTCATCTCTCCGGGTCGATGGGTTCATGCCCTCGGAGGAGTTTGCATAAGCGTCTGTGATAGCGGGGCGATCGATAAGTGACAGCCAAATGCCACGAGTTTCGTCTGTCAGCGGAGAAAGTCACGGCTGAGGAACTCACGAAGACTTTCACCAGGCGTCTGTCCTCGGGATATGACTCTGCTGTCAAACTCTGGAGAAGATGAAATGAAAACTTTCTTATGCTCACTTTCTTGGTTTCTCTAAAGCCAACTTTATAACGATATTCAATAGACGTAAACTCACTCTCTTGTTGTTTGGATACAGTGCTGCTAAGTGTCAAATTGTGAATAATCTGCATTGCAGTCTTGACATTCACTTGTCAAATAAACTTTAGAAGAAAGGTTAATGCGTACGGATATTCACAGACACAGGCAGTTACATTATCTACATACAAATAATAGTCAAATTGGGAAATAAAGACGTATTTGAACCGAGCTTTCACTTTTGACTTCCTGCAACCTTGCTCTCTTGAATCAAGTGAAGAATGCTTATTTTGCTGTATGGTTATGGATCAGGACACAAAGAGAGAGAATCTTTGTTCCTGAAACTTTCAGAGTCTCTTTCCACAGAGGGAACACATGTTGATGTAGCAGAGACATGAAGAAGAGGGGACACATGTTGATGTAGAAGAGACATGAAGAAGAGGGGACACATGCTGATGTAGAGGAGACATGAAGAAGAGGGGACACATGTTGATGTAGAAGAGACATGAAGAAGAGGGGACACATGTTGATGTAGAAGAGACATGAAGAAGAGGGGACACATGTTGATGGAGAAGAGACATGAAGAAGAGGGGACACATGTTGATGTAGAAGAGACACGAAGAAGAGGGGACACATGTTGATATAG
Source organism: Harpagifer antarcticus (assembly GCA_902827135.1). Lineage (NCBI taxonomy): Eukaryota > Metazoa > Chordata > Actinopteri > Perciformes > Harpagiferidae > Harpagifer > Harpagifer antarcticus. The sequence goes on from CADEHL010001288.1 coordinate 969,830, forward strand.
AAGAGACATGAAGAAGAGAGGGGACACATGTTGATGAAGAAGAGGGGACACATGTTGATGTAGAAGAGACATGAAGAAGAGGGGACACATGTTGATGTAGAAGAGACATGAAGAAGAGGGGACACATGTTGATGTAGAAGAGACATGAAGAAGAGGAGACACATGTTGATGTAGAAGAGACATGAAGAAGAGGGGACACATGTTGATGTAGAAAAGACATGGAGAAGAGGGGACACATGGTGATGTAGAAGAGACATGAAGAAGAGGGGACACATGTTGATGTAGAAGAGACATGAAGAAGAGGGGACACATGTTGATGAAGAAGAGGGGACACATGTTGATGTAGAAGAGAGATGAAGAAGAGGATTTTGCATAATAGGTCCCCTTTAAATTGACATATGTCATATTTTTTGCATCTTTTAAAATATTTATATTTTGTATTTGTAGGTTTCGCGACTATTTCATTACTTACTTTTTCCCCTCTCAAAACACCAAGGCACATTCTTTATGTGTTTTTTAATGTGAAAAACACATTATTCAGATTCTAAACTGGAGTGAGTAAAAGGCAGAACAGAGAGCTGGCTTCCTGTCAACACAACAACAAGTTGCTAGGCAGCGGTAATGCTAAAGTTAATTACTCGCTAAACCATTTCCCACTAAACTGACTGCCCTCCGCAGCAGCCCCTCACTAACTGGGAACTGCCAGTGAAATGACACGTCAATAGTTATTCCAGCAATTAAATACGCTGCCCTTCCTCCACGGGGTTAACGATTTTATCCCCAAGAGGGCAGAAATCAATGCGGTGCTAAGAAACACACTTGTTCATATCTGTAAGCCTTCACGGTGACATCAGCAGGATCTTTAGACTCCTGCATGCGACAGAAAATATGGAATGAATTGTTTTCTGTCTGCAGGAATGTGTGATTTATTGTCACTTTATTAAGTTGATTTAATTAAAAGAAAACTAATAATGATGTCATGATGTCCTAAAATATGATGACGCCTTAAAAAGAAGCTTTAAATGCAAAAGATTTCCTCCGTTGTTATCCCAATGATGCTAGTGTGTACGAACAAAATGTGACACCTTCTTTCATTCACAGCTGAAGTTAGTTTTTTGCAGGTTAGTTCATTCTGGGTTATTACAAAGGCTAACAGCTAGCTTTGCTAATGCTCTTCATCTTGGTAGCTTTCATCCTATCGTTGAAATACTCTGGCTGCATATTGAGTCTCAACAAACCGGATTGATATAACTTTAAGCAAATACTGACATACCTTTACCATTTACTTCATGAAGAATTACTGAGTTTTGCTTTTATTCCCTTATGCTGTTAAGGGTTCCCAATGCACAAGTCTTTGCTGGAGTAAAGAGTGTTTTCATCATATCCTTAAATGCTTGTTATTTGATGTTTAACTTTGCAGCGGCTTTGTATTGCATCCCCACGATCGAGATTGTATTTTCGGTCAGTTAAAGGTAGGGTAGGTAAGAATGGAGAAAGCAGCTCGAGTGCGCTATAATTTGAAAGTACGCAGCAGAAAGAAATCTGCCCCTTCCTTCAGACTTCATCACAGAGCCCCTCCTCCAACACACACATGACCAATGAGGGCACGAGATGAGTTTGTGCACAGATGGAAGGCTGACAGGCAGGTAGGCCATCCAGTTACTTTAGCCAGGCCGGCTCAGATGATTGGTCGTGCTTTTTACAGCGCCACGGCTTCCACAGATGACATCTCTTTATGGATTTTTTTTCAAAGCATTTAAGATATTCATTGCTATCGGGATGTTAAGAGCATTCTATGGAATATAACAACAAGTGTTTCTGAAGTGAATTACCTACCCCACCTTTAATCTGAACAAACTCATATAGAGTGGTACGAGTCCTAAAACCCAGAAGTGAGTTAGCATTGTACCACTTCCGGTTCCCTCGTCTCAGAGCCAATGGGATCTCTCCATAGGGTTTTAGAAAATAGCTGGAAATAAGGTCTGTGGTTGAGACACATTGAAGAGACGGATCACGTTTTGTTCTAGGACATTAAATCCAGCAGCAGTGACCCCACTGGTGATTTCTGAAGAGTTTACGCGTCTGAAAAACGATGGTTGTTACCAAGTGGCTGAATAGGACTACAGAAGTTGTCGAGGCCGTTGTACGTCATTACGCCGAACACGTAAACACTCCTCTAAGTTAGTTTCTGTTCTGCTTGAAAGCAAGTCCCTGCCTCCTGCAGACTGTTCAAACAAACGCTTCAACTTGTACCATTTAGAATCTGTAGTTTTGAATACTGATCTTAAGTTGGCGTGACGTTGAAGTCGTGCTGCTGTACTCGGCTGTAGTTCGTTTATAGCATAACGTTAGCATTTAGCTTCTGACGATTAGATTTATGATTCGAAGATTAAAAAAGTAGGGTAGACATGTGGAGATTATCCGGCTGAACAAAACGTGCATTTATCAAACAGGTTCGTTTTCCACAGACCTTATTTCAAGCTCTTTTCCAGAATCCTATGAAGAAATCCCATTGCTTTCTGTCGAGGGAACCAGCAGCTTACCTCCGGGTAAATACGTCATCCCTGCACCGCTCTATTGTGAACAAATCACAACACGACAACTCACCCTCAGCGACATCTGAATCAGTGTGAATCTGTTTTCTCCTGCTGCTCCGGACAGATAGCAGCAAATCATTGAGATACAGAACTTCAGAACACTATCTGCTGGAAATATTGGCCGTGAATGTGAGTTAGTACTGGCACGGAGCAAAGCTACAACAACAAAAGGAGGCCAAAAATAGAGCTCATAAATAATTTAGAGTGACAAAATGTGAGATTTGATGGTGTTGGAGTGAAGATGAAGCTGCATGTGTTGCTTTCATTCCAAAAGATCTGTTTATTACCTCATTAAAAGCCTGAATTACCTCCTGCATCAAACTTCATCAAACTGCTGTTGGTACAATGTTCGGGAGAGATTAAGGTTTACTTCAGATTCAAGTTTAAGTGTGTTTTGGTTGGTCATTATAGTAGCTAAGTATAAGCATAGATAAGAAACATAAAGGGGGGATTTTGTGGATGCATTTGAAACAAAATGTAGTTTGTTTGAGCACTGCTGAAATCTATTTCTTGTTCAGTAGTCTGAACACTGAAAACGTTGACTTTACCAACAAACAGCACATTTCAAATAACTGTATTGGGTTAGTTCAGTGGTTTTCAAACTGTGGGGCGCGAACCCTGGTGGATCGCGGAGGTACTGCAGGGGCGCAGGAAGATTTTATTATGTTCTCCTTTTAGCTTTGTGAAGCACCTTGAGATGACGTTGTTTTTAAAGTGTGCTATATAAATCAAATGTATTCTTCTTATTATTCAATTGTAAACAAACACTGCTCGGAAATATCTCATTGGTCAGAGAGCTGTGGGCTAATGCTGCCTTTTGCAACATCCTACTTGTGTGAATAGGCTTTTCTGCTGTTGCTGCCATCAAATCGAAATACAGATCAAAGCTGAACATTGAGAATGAACTGTCTCAAAACAACAGCCCCGCTTTGAGAAGATCTGCGAGGGACAGCAAGCACACACAAGTCACTGATAAGCTAGTGTGGAATAGGAAATGGTAAAGTGATCGTTTGCAACCTGCAGTAGAAATAGTTCATTCATATATTCTCCTTAAAGAAATTTGAATTTAAAAATCTACTACTCAGGGAAGAAGGCCAACCAGTTTTAATTAGCCCAAATTAATTCACAGTATCTTACAAGCACTTTAGTTCATGTTTAATCCATAATAGAATATACAATGATAGTTGGATCTTCGTATCTTATTATCAGCAGAGAAAATGTAATGTTTTTACAACAATATACAACTAATCCTACCAATACAGATGGAACCGGGTTGGGGGGGTCCCGTAAATATTTCCAATTACCCAAGGGGGGCCCGACTGAAAAAGTGTAGGAACCACTGGGTTAGTTGATAGCAATATGATTGAGTTGAACCTGATATTTTTTATTTAAAGTTATTGCTTTTAACTAACCTAATATAGTTATTGGAAATCTGTCAATTGAGCCCCAAAATGATATTTTCGTAAAATAAGAGAAATCTGCAACTGAAGGCTATATTCTAACTTGTTCCGAATAAAAAAACATACATCTTAAAAGCTTTTTTTAAATGATCTGCTGTGAGACAAGACTCTAATTTCTAGAACAATTATGAATCCAGATGATTTTGTATTTAAAAACAAATACATTTCTATAAAAACCTGTCTGAAAATGAGCTGATCAGATTTTGGACACTTTATGATGTCATAACGATGTTTTGTCTTGTGTAACCATTAGCCAATCAGCAACCAAGGTAACCCCCCCCCCCCCCACCTTATCACCTGAATCTCCACCTAGAGCACCATTGAGTTCTTTGTAACCAAATGTCTCTCAGAGGGGCGTGGGGAGGGGCTCCTTACTTTCATCTAAAGTAACAGACAGAGAATCAGCACTTTGGAAACAGGGCTGAAACAGAGGGGATTATGGGTAATGCTGCAATGATCTGTTTGGTGTTTCAGCCAATCAGAGACATGTTCTGGATATATCTGAGAGCTGTGATATATTGATGAGAAACAGTATAATAGGGGAACTTTACAATTATTTTCCCTTGACCAAATAAATAATCACCAACTTGAAAACACATAATAATAATAATTCTGCTTTCTTTTACTTATTTATATTAGTTAATGGACTATCTTCATTTAGGTTCATCTCATCTCGTGGTCTTCATTAGCATTTGGAAATTAGCTGAATAAATGTAATTGTTTTATCTCAATAAATACACTTTTTCTAAACTTGCAGATTTATGTGAAGACTGATTTGTATTTGAAAGCTCGGACAAAATGCGGTCATTTATAATTATTTGTAACAGTACATTTTTTCATTTTCTGACTAATTTAAGAGCTTATTAAAGATAAAAACATATTTAGGGATGAAACATTAACGCTAAACATGTTGATTTGTTAGTAAAGGACGCCATGTTGATCCGGTGTGTCCATATGTTCATGATTTTCTGATATGATCACTTTGTTTTAAATACTGAATAGCTGAACAGTGAGACAAGAGGTGAATGTGAAAGACCTCCTGAGCTGCAGTGAAGTTAATTGGACACTAATTGTCGTTACCTTCTTACTCTCATTAGCTTTTAATCATTGTCTAATTGGACATTTAATTCCTAATTTTGAGTAGGGAAGACTTTAGCAGACATTTCTGATTCCATTACTCTTCCAATATTCATTTGCCCATCCTGTTGCAACACGTACATCGTTGTTAACCTTAAATCCAGGGTCTTTAGGCACATAGGGATGTAGAGTACTAAGATATAATAACAGTACAGTATATATATATTAACTATCTTGAGCTCATGTCCTCTTGAAGTGTATTAAACATGCCATCTGTTCTTTGACAATACCCATGGGTTGTATTCACTCTCCCTTTATGTTCATACTTCTTTTAATTTATCCCGTCACAAAATCCTGTGTCTTATATTTATGTAGCTCTACTTTCTAAACTTTTCTCCAGTCTTAAGGTCACCTATCTGGCTATTTGTAGGCAATAGCATAGGTCTCAAATATATAAAAAACATTTCTATGAAGTGTTTTGCTCAAAATACCAAACAGATCACCCATTCTAGCCATGCCTCATGTCCCTCTATTCCACTTCCTGTTTCTAAAGTGCTGATTTGGGGATAAAGCTTTACAAAGAGGAGGGGTCTGAGCTCATGCGGGACCCGGCAGCTACTGTCTAAACTAAATGCTGCCGTGATGAAACGCCATATCATGGATTATCAAGGATCTGAAACAGTCTGGAGCTCAAAGGCTTTCTCTCTTGCCGGTTATACCACAAGGTGAGTTCCTTTTTATTTCCTGCTTCTTCACACACATGCTCTCCAGTACAGGTTAGCTCTGAGTGTTAGCGATGCTAATGTAAACACCGACCATATTACGTCCAAAACAGTCGAGCATTGTTTCTGATAGCAACTTTCTGATAGCTTCTTACTTGCTACCCCTTTCCCTCAACCTATCCTGAGGGAGTGCATGTATGTAGACACGTTACTTTAGCTGCTATAGGCTTAGACGGGGGGACCTTACTCCGTCTTTCTGTCTGTCTGTACCTGTGTACTCTCATGTTCCGATTAACCCAGCTTCCCCCAAATCTCTTTTTGGTGTCTATCTACGCCGGGATCCTGAGTCGTGGCTGATCCTGTTGCTGTGGTCGTGTGTCCTGGATCCTCTATCCTGAGCACTGGATCTGAGTCGTGGACTTCGAGTCGTGGCTAAACCTGTCTCTCCGGTCCTGCCAGACTCTCATCATACTACTTCCCTGATGGCTTCCACAGGATTGTTGACATCCTCGTGGATTCATCTTCTCATTACAGACACATGCATTTCCTAACATTCGGTCTATATGCTGTAAATGTATTATCTCTTTGATTTACACACGGCATCTATTGCACGTCTGTCCGTCCTGGGAGAGGGATCCCTCCTCTGTTGCTCTCCCTGAGGTTTCTCCCATGTTCCCCTTTAAACTGTGGGTTTACTCTGGAAGTGTTTCCTTGTACGATGTGAGGGTCTAAGGACAGAGGGTCTAAGGACAGAGGGTGTCGTATTGTCATACTGATATTCTGTACAAACTGTGAAGTCCACTGAGACAGATGTAACATTTGTGATATTGGGCTATATAAATAAACATTGATTGATTGCGCCGTGGGTCCACATTTCAGATATTACGTCACGTCGGACGCAAATCTGGATGACGCTGCGTGAGTTCCCTGACACACCGGGGACACATATTTTTGTATAAAAGACATCAAAACGTGCATTTTGCATGATACGTCCCCTTTAAGGCTTAAAAAAACGTGCGGATTTCACATTTTTTGACATACCTGATGCTGGCCATTCGTTGAAAATGCATTGTCAATATAGGTTTTGTTTCATTCATTAAGCATTGAATGAATATGATGCAATTTTTTAAATGAATTGCATTATTTGTGCATACTTTTTCAAATAAAATAACCTATATAAGGGGCAATAAACAAAAGCAGATCTACTGTAATGTGCTGCATCATCGTTGCACCTTCCCCCCCACACCATCTCAAAGTTTAATATTCCCCAAAGAATGCACAGCGAGGAAGACTGGCATCTCATTTCCACAGCCTCAATATTATGCGTTTACTGGGAGTGGATTTAATGAAGCACGGAGAGAGGGATAGCAGGCTTAATTACTTTAATTATAATGTGTGGCTGGGATCTGCTAAACTGTAAGTTGCACCTTAATCCGTCAGCTAATTATGGGATGTTCTGTGCCGGGGTACGTGGTGGATGTGGGGTTGAGTCGATGAGTAAAATGTAAAGTTTGGCATTCATTTGACGCAGTGGATTTCTTAGTATTTATCCAAAAAAACGATTTGATTTTAAATGAAGAATCCTGTATATAAAAAGTGATTGCTTGATCTTTAGAGTCTGTTCTTTAAACTGAGAAGTTTCTCTTATGGCTCCGTTCCTTTCCGAGAGCCGTTCAAAAGAGACGTTTTTTTTAAAGTGGCGGTGGAGTATTTGCTGACCCTGCTTTAAATGATATTTTGGCTTTACAAATGTTGCACTCCGCTTTATCATTGCCTAGGTCTTTGTTGAAGTGCATCCAAATGCTGCTGCGTTTTCGCGTTTGGCTCATTTTCTCACCCGAATAAACGTTGTACCACTCAAGAACGGCTCTCACCAAGTACGACTCGGTTCCCTTCGTTCGTACCAAAGTGCCGTTCAAAAGAATCGGATCGTTCAAAAAGATCGGATCGTTCAAAAGAATCGGATCGTTCAAAAGAATCAGATCGTTCAAAAGAATCGGATCGTTCGTGAAAGTAACATCACTGCTGAGAAGGGCAGAAAACCAATTGAAGTGAGGCTGTCATGTTTAAACAAGTCTTAAAGAAGTCCTAATATGCTTTTTTGGGGTTTTCACTTTCCTCTAGTGTGTGTGCGTCTACTCTAAATGGTCTGCAAAGGCTTGAATCCCAAAGTTGTTGTGTGATTTTCCAAATAAAATCAACCATTTTGACATTAACAGGTGTAAGTGACAGATCTTTTGTAAGCATTAACTAAACGTAATAAATGAAAAGCAGAAGTGTGACCGTAGAATCAGGACTGAAACATTTAGCAGCTGCAGGTTACCCAGGGCAACAGAGATGAACACATCAGACAGAATATCAAAGGATATAAACACAGAGTGATATTAACCAGATTTAAATGTTACTCTAAAATGCAACATTTGTGTTGACGGAAACATTTTATTTACTCAGCGTTTCATCTTTTTGAAGCCCTGAGCGTAAACGACTCTGAACGGACAAGAAAAGAGAGCTGTCTTTTCAACGGCAAATATTAAATTAAAGTTTTCTACTTGTACTTATCCATGTATTTTGTCTTTTAATGTTTATTTTATTATATTTTCTTTTTAATGACTGATTTTAAATGCCATTTTCTTAATGTCTTTCGTTTTTTGTAAAGCACTTTGAATTGCCTTGTGTTGAAAGGTGCTATATAAATAAACTTGCCTTGCTGTTTTAATTTACTCTGATGCATGACAGAATGAGAGTGACATTTCCCGCAAACAGGCTCAACGGTTCTGTAGAGAAACGCCCTTTGTCTGTCATCTGCATGTAAACAGCAACGTGCACCTCTGCTCTAAGCATATAGGGAAGGCCCACAACAACAGCAGCACATCCTGGAGGACACATCCTCCTCATGTGATCAGTCCTTGAGAATCAGGCACTTTCAAAGGAAATCTGCAAACGTTTATTAACCCTCCTGTTGTCTTTACTACTTTCATCAATCAGAACTTTTTTGTTTTACATTCGATTGCATCAAGGCTTCATGATATCCTTCACAGTAGACTTTTGAACATATACAATTGCTGATCACACTTTCATTGCATTTTGGATGATTTAGTCAACTTTGTAAAACCATGGTGTTCCTGGTCAAAAATGACCTCAATAAAGATAAGGAATTAGTAACCATCCGGATCAGATCACACACACACACACACACACACACACACACACACACACACACACACACACACACACACACACACACACACACACACACACACCACACCACACACACACACACAGCACACACACACCACACACACACACACACACACACACACACACACACACACACACACACACACACACACACACACACACACACACACACCACACACACACACACACACCACACACACACACACACACACACACACACACACACACACACACACACACACACACACCATCACACACACACCACACACACACACACACACACACACACACACACACACACACACACACACACCCACACACACACACACACACACACACACACACACCCACACACACACACACACACACACACACACACACACCACACACACACACCACACACACACACACCACACACACACACCACACACACACTTATAATGGCTGATGTCAAACAAAAAGGTTAAATAAGCTACAACTAAAAAGAATGTCTTGAAAATATTAAAATAAATAATAAGAAAGTGTTTGAATCACAATCAGTAAAAGGCAATACAGAACTGTATAACATCTCCTGATGTCAAAATATAAAATAAATACAATGATATAAAACAAAATAAAATGTGTACCTTTAGGAGCAATGTCTAACATGTGTAATTAACTTGTGAGTGTGTGAGGCCATTATGCCTACATAAAGGTTCTCACGCTTTACTCTATTTTCAAGTTGTCTTCAGAAAGATGAGTTTGTCTACGTTGTCAGAAGTGAGGGCAGATCTGTTGGCGGTAACTATGGTAACTATGTCACCTGCCGTCGAGAAAACCCTCTCGCTGGGACTGAGACTGATTCGGATGTGATTGAGCATGTTTGATGTGTTACCACCAGCATACCGCACCGCTGTGGAACAACGCCGACACACCGTCCTCGTCCGATCCACAACTCGCACCCCATCATTGTTGTAGTCCACAGGGAACCCGAAATGTTCCCACACAGCTGATTTAAAAGAAGCAGGTGGGTCTTCTAGCTCCTGTGTGTTGTGTGAACTCGCCATAGCTACTAACTGTTCTTCTTCATGTATTGTGTTTGTTTTGTTGTGTTTTGTTCTTGTTCTTCATTTGTTATTTACGGGCGGCTGGCTTTTAGGCGCAATACCGCCCCCTGGATTATATATAGTGTAATACTGCCCTGAGTGACGGACTTTTTTCCCACTCGTAAAAAAGGCGTATTCGCCGTGTGACTGCATGTGCCGAACCGTGACGTCCGAACCGTGACGTCCGAACCGTGACGGTACGGGACAAATACGGATACCGTTACACCCCTAATGTTCAGTGTCTGTTCTTTGTATATATACTGCAGTTGTTCATGTGTACCAGTAGTCTGATACAATATGTACAGTTTGAAAGGGTGTTAAATTACATTTGGTGATGATTAATGGTGTTTGTGTTAATGTAGCAGTTAAAACAGGAACGGTCAAATTTGACCGCGAACACCAAAGTAAGGGGGGGGGGGGGGGGGGGGGGGGGAACGAAGACAATAGGAGGGTTAAATGTGCATGAAATCTGGGCGTCTATACCTGATTCTATAGAAATAATAGCTTAAACCCAGGGGAAATAACATGTCTTCAGCATGATCTGAATGCAGTTTTGCTAGTGGGTTAATTTGAGTGTGTGTGTGTGTGTGTGTGTGTGTGTGTGTGTGTTTTGTTACTATCTTACGTAATCTAAACAGCAGAGACGTCTCTAATTGAGTAATAAGCACCATCTGCAGCCATTAGTCTACAGTAAGTGCATTGTATTGTTCTTCCTTCAGCGAAGACACAGAAGAAATAAGTGCTTCTGTTGCATAATACAAGAATGCATCTTACTTCAGGCCTTTATTTTGAATTCCCGATAAAGCCTTTGTGTACTCAAACACACATGCAGTACAAACACAGAATATATGTTTCAAAATATATCAAGGATCTTCTATATTTTGCTAAATTATGTCTTTTTTTTTGTATATACACAACAATTAAGGTGCACACTAACAGATCTATCTGGGGTCGGTACAAGGCCATTTTTATTTTTATAATCGGTATTCATAATTCATTCAATAAAAAAACAAAAAAAGAGAATGTATACTCCAGCACCAGATGCTGAAATGTTTTTGGTGACAAATTTGAAAGACAAAGCCACTCTATTTTGTTTTAGGGAAGACCCTCAACAGATCGTCTTGCTTCGAAGTAAGTGCGACTACAGTCACACACCCAGTGGCGTAGCTGTGCACGTCTGGCCCACCCACAGCCAATCAGCGCTTCATAGAGCCAATTTGTCTAATCATTTATCAAAAGTGCTCCACATGCAGACGGAGGAATGCACCGGGTTCCACTGTCTCTCTAGCAGCTCTGTAGCTCCATCCACGAGTAACGTTTCCACGTCAGGTGTTCTGTATGCTAGCAGCAGCACAGGGAGTTAACTACATTATACAAACATGGGTTAATGATTAGAGGAAACTGAGTTATTTAGTTTGTTAAAGTTTCAGCTATTCTGTTCACAGTTCTGTCATCAGATTATTTAATACGATTTGTTAAAACACTGTTGTTTCTTTTGATGTGAAATATTATTTATTTAATTGAAATAAAAAGCAATGATAGTTTTGTTCACAATTTGTTTCGTTAGTTTACCTTATTTTTTTCTCTAAAAGAACCGATAAGAGTACCGTTAAAGACCGGACCGATAAGACATAGACATACTTTATTGTCATTTCAACAAGACACAGAGTGTACTATTAAAACGAAATGTCGTTGTACTGGCTTACAGGAACAGGACAATATAAAAACTTGCTAAAATTGTACATATAAATAAATAATAGTGACGTGGTGCTGATAAAATTAAAGATAAAGTGTGCGTTTAAAATATAAAGACTTACTATACACATAAATAAAATAGACATACTATATAACACATATGTGCTCTTTACACAGCGTAATGTAATCTTTATGTTACTGGTCTACTTGCTGTTCAGCAGTCTGATGGCACGGGGAAAAAGCTATTGCAGAATCTGGCTGTTCTGCTCTTAATGCTGAACCTCTTGCCGGAGGGCAGCAGGGAGAACAGAGCATGGTGAGGATGAGTGGGGTCTTTCAAAATGTTCTGGGCTTTTGTCAGGCAGCGTTTCTGAGCGGTGTCACCGATGGGAGGGAGAGAAACTCAGATGATCTTCTCTGCTGTCCTGACCACTCTCTGCAGAGACTTCCAGTCTTTGGCGTTGCAGTCTCTCGACCAGATGGAGATGGTCAGCACGCTCTCTATGGTTCCTCTGTAGAACGTGGTGAGGATGGGAGGGGGGAGCTGTGCAGGAAGTGTAGGCGCTGCTGTGCCTTCTTAAATAGTGATGTAGTGTGAGAGGACCAGGTCCGACTGCTTGTGATATGCAGCCCCAGGAACTTGGTGCTGTCTGTAGTCTTCACTGCTGGGCCGTTGATGTGGAGCGGTGGGTGACAGGGCTTTTTGTTCCTGAAGTCGACAATGATCTCTTTTGTTTTATCGACATTCAGGATCAGGATGTTGGTGTTACACCGTCAGATGTCTCACCTCCTCCCTGTAGGCCTGTTCGTTGTTGTCCCTGATGAGTCCCACCACTGTTGTATCGTCCGCGTACTTTATGATGTGGTTGGTACTGAACCTGGAGCATAAGCATAAGCACCATCGATAAAAGTAGTAGTCCCGTTGTGTACCCTATGTGGACGTCAGTTTTACACACATTCTGAGGCCGCCGTGCCTATGTTTTTAGTTTTCACTGCTAATTTATGCTTATGTTCTATTAGTGCATTCAAAAATCATTAATAAGGTTTCAGCTCAGACCCCACGCTTAATATGTCTCCCCCTGGCCCACCTACATTTCTCCAGGCCCACCCACACAATAATTCCTGGCTACGCCACTGCACACACCTAACCTTTTTAAATTTGATTATAATCATTTTTTGGAAACTTAACAAGACCAAAGAATATAAATCCTGACCGATTTTAATTGAATTTCCCACATTTAAAAACAGTCACATCCAACAGAAAAATCTAATAAGGGGAGAAGGCAAAGAAAAGTCTCAGAACAACAAAGAACGCCTCTGGATACTTAGCACTTCTCTAGCTTTTAGATCTCACCGATACATATGGGATGCAGCCCCTTTGTGTGTGTGTGTGTGTGTGTGTGTGTGTGTGTGTGTGTGTGTGTGTGTGTGTGTGTGTGTGTGTGTGTGTGTGTGTGTGTGTGTGTGTGTGTGTGCATGTGCGTGTGTCTCTATCACCACCTCGATCTCTTAAAATTACCACTTTTGTCTCTTTCACGGCATCAGGGCCACTGCTGCTCTGGATCCATTAATACTCCTGATCCTCCAGTCTCTGAGAGCCTACTGTAACTCCTTGTGTGTGTGTGTGTGTGTGTGTGTGTGTGTGTGTGTGTGTATGTGTGTGTGTGTGTGTGTGTGTTGTGTGTGTGTTGTTGAGACTCTGAGTTGATTACCGCCCATTGTCTGTCTACTTTCATCTGTCCCAGGTCTTGGCGTTGTCAGGCTCGTGCAACAGCTCTCTGCTCAGGTTTCATTACGGACTGAAGAGCTCCTCCCTCTCCGTCCCTCTCCGTCCCTCTGTCTCGGATGATTTGCTTTATGGACGGCAGCTGTGAATCTATCAGCTTCACTTCTTTGATCCCATCTTCACTCAGCCTTTGTTGCCCGAGACAGCACTTTGAGACAACATGCATGTGAAGCAATCGACATGTGACGCAGCAGCTTAAGCCCATTCGGTGTGTGGTGTGTGTGTGTGTGTGTGTGTGTGTGTGTGTGTGTGTGTGTGTGTGTGTGTGTGTGTGTCCAAGCACTGTGTGTTTTAAGAAGTTGGCAGTACAGCAGAGATGCCACCAAAACGTCTGATAAATGGCACTTTGGCAATCAGAAAACCTGACAGTAGACCGGTGTATACAGCCCGACATTATTAAATGTTCTGAGAACTCGAACAATCCTAAAGTTCTTGACCTCAGAACAAGTTGTGTGCTGTTCTTCATGTGCAGCTGTTCATCCAGTAAACAGCATCACACAGATGATGGCCTGCAGCCAGAAAACAAGTCAACTTGGGCTCACTGATTCATTCTGGTTTTATTTCCCATCCAGTTATCTGAGTATCTGATCTGCTGGCTCACTTCCATCTCATTCTTCCTCTGATCAATCCCGCCGGATCGACTCGGAGTTCAATTACAGTGAGAAAAGGCGAAGGAATCATCACGTTGTACTGGTGCCCACCTTGTCAAGGAAAACAGATTGTATACAGCAACAACAGAACGCTGGAGAACCAGAACAAGAGCACACAGCCGTGAAGCTGCTGCAGTGTACAGCAGCACAGCAGGAAGCGACTGCATTTATCAGCTTGAGTTAATGTATAGGAAACTGGGATGAGCGTAGACACAAACAACGTCATGAATTCACCCTTCGTTGTGTTTTAACTTCATTTTCACCTTTTCATAACTTCCTGTGGAAGAGGGAGGCAGGATGGGATATAAACAGAGGATTAAATAAGTGGACAGTTTATCATTTATCCCTCCTGTCCCTTTTTCTACTTGCTGTCACACAGGGGCTCGGGAGGAAAAAGCGCTGATCTGATTTGTGTTTATATGTGAGTTTCAGAGTAAGATAAGTATGTGTGTGTTTGAATTATAAACGACACACTGCTGCGCTGGACGGACAGGATGTAGTAAAAGCTTTAAATCCTCACCATGCAGCGTGACTGCTGAAATGTGGATTTCTGGAGCTGCACTGATGGACTGCAAAGGACATAGCTGTTCAAAGTTTCATTTGTATTTTTGCTACAAGATTTAGTCTTTGGCATAGATTACATTACATTACATGTGCGTAGTAATCAGCAGCGAACCGACACGTGTATTTTGGATAATTCACGGCATTCTTTTTGTTATTCTACAGTATTGATTATTAGTTTTATAGTTATTTGTTAATGTATACAACCCAATTTGTGTTCTTTGAAATTGAAAAGGATATTGCATTGTGTTTGTTACTTTCGTTGCAGTTGTGTCTTAAGTGTAATTTGGCTTGGCTTCCTATTTTTTTTATGGACATGCTTTTATTTTGAAGGAGAGTTAGCGCTGTTGACAGGAAGTTGTTGTTGCTAAGGAAACAACGTGGCGGACATTAACGGAGAAAAGTCATATTTACATATAAAGACGGAGAAAGTAAACGATAACGTTTATGGTTAAGTGTTGGCACCCCCCGAAGAGGCACAAGCTCTTACGTTGATGTTGGAGATTTCAATAAATTCAACACAAAAAAAACGAATATCCAAATAACGAAATTGAAACCCGAATAGTACTCCAACGAACGAATATTCTGATATTCGGGTACAGCCCTATCACACGCCTCCCATAGATGCATGCATGGCCATTAGCTCAGCAGTTACTCTTAGTAATCTCCCAGGAAAGACTGTCAGACAAAAAGAAACAGCAGCTCATAAGCTCGATAAACAACATTTTAAAACGACACTAAAGATAAGGCTCCCATAATGGAAACAAGATAGCAATGGGAACGTTAGAC
>CADEHL010001288.1:987949-1163440 GCA_902827135.1 Harpagifer antarcticus
TTACCCTGGCGCCTCGCCTGCCCTACTTTTAGCTGAACTAACTATTTAAAAAGCCTCTTAGATCAGCTGGAAACAGGCTGGAAACTAGGCTGGTTTTCAGAGAAACTCTCGAAAAGTTGACTTTTTACAGTTCTCACAGCGACAAACTTGTGATGATCTTATAGAAACTGATGCCTTGCTGTAGATTAAACTTTCCCATAGGGAATAAAGGATTAAAGATCAGCACCTCCGAATCTGAGGCCATGGTTCTCAGCAGGAAACCGATGGACTGTCCACTCCAAGTAGGGAATGAGTCCTTACCCCAAGGGAAGGAGTTCAAGTATCTCGGGGTCTTGTTCTCGAGTGGGGGAACAATGGAGCAGTACTGCAGTCGCTTTACCGCACCGTTGTGATGAAAAAGGAGCTGAGCCAGAAGGCAAAGCTCTCTGTCTACCGGGCCATTTTCGTTCCTACCCTCACCTATGGTCATGAAGGATGGGTCATGAAAAGAACGAGATCGCGGATACAAGCGGCCAAGATGGGTTTTCTCCGCAGGGTGGCTGGCGTCTCCCTTAGGGATAAGGTGAGAAGTTCGGTCATCCGGGAGGGACTCGGAGTTGAACCGCTCCTTTTTGAATGCAGGACTTTTCACTGTTATAAGTGTTTCCAATTTGGTATTAATACTTTTACTTAAAGGTGGAGTAGGTAATTTTGGAGAAACCAGCTCGAGTGCGCTAGAATTTGAAAATACACAGCCGGAAAAAATCTGCTACTTCCTTACAGAGCCCCTCCGCCAACACACACGAACGCGCACATGACCAATGAGGGCACGAGATAAGTTTGTGCCCAGATGGAAGGCTGACAGGCAGGTAGGCCATCCAGTTACTTTAGCCGGGCCGGCTCAGATGATTGGTCGTGCTTTTTATAGTACTACGGCTTCCACAGATGAATTTATATCTTTTATAGATTTTTTGTCAAAGCACTTCAGATATTCATTGCTATCGGGATGTTAAGAGCATTCCATGGAATATAACAAAAAGTGTATCTCGAGCCGGTTTCTCAAACTTACCTTCCCACCTTTAAGTAGAGGATCAGAATACTTCTTCCAGCACTGAAGAAGACCAAAATAACAGGAGGTTATATACAGTATGAGCTGTTTTAGATTGGCAGGGATTGAGATATATGTTTCCAGTGAAGAAGAGTGAAGATAATTTAGCTTCATGGAAAAAGATAAAGAAAGAAAAAGAACTACACCTACGCCCTTTACATGAAGATTGCTTATTGTATACTAAATCCCAGACAACACTATCCGTCAGGAGTTGTTAAAGGTCACCTATTATGCAACATTCACTTGTTCATGTCTCTTCTACATCAACATGTGTCCCCTCTTCCTCATGTCTCTTCTACATCAACATGTGTCCCCTCTTCTTCATGTCTCTTCTACATCAACATGTGTCCCCTCTTCTTCATGTCTCTTCTACATTACATTATTACATGTCACTTGTTAGACGCTTTTATCCAAAGCGACTTACATACTCAGTACTGTGGGCAATCCCCACAGGAGCAATTTGGGGTGAAGTGTCTCAGGGACACAACGACATGCTGACTGCAGCGGGGTTTGAACCTGTGACCCCCTGATCCCAACACCAAGGCTCTATCCACTGCGGCACACGCCTCCACTTCTACATCAACATGTGTCTCCTCTTCTTCATGTCTCTTCTACATCACCATGTGTCCCCTCTTCTTCATGTCTCTTCTACATGAACATGTGTCCCCTCTTCTTCATGTCTCTTCTACATCAACATGTGTCCCCTCTTCTTCATGTCTCTTCTACATCAACATGTGTCCCCTCTTCTTCATGTCTCTTCTACATCACCATGTGTCCCCTCTGTGTAAAGAGATTCTGAAAGTTTCACTAAAAAAGATTCTCTCTCTTTTTGTCCTGATCCATTTATATAAAAACACTTCAGAGACATGTTTTGTATATATCTGAGACCTATTATATATTGATGAAAAACAGTATAATAGGGGACCATTAACTAAGCTGTGATGAATTGACAGTAAATGGTAAATTGGCAACATGAACAGTTGTTGTTGTGCTGTCATTGTTTTGTTGACATGATGAAACTCCCACCTCACCATCAGCACTCAACAACAGGCGTGACTGCAGCGCCAAATGATAGGTTGCACAATAAGAGATTGTAGATTGACATAACGAGGATCCAACAAACACTTATTTTGAAGCTTGATGTATATTCTTCTTCTTTACCCATATAGCCACATGAAAACAAGAACTTCAGTTCATATCTCACACACACTTTTATGAGTTTCCACTGCAAGGTACTACTGTAAGAAATCTCCTCCTCTCTCCTTTGGGAAGAAAAATCCACACTTTCATGTCATATTTATTCCCAACATAAAAGTGTCTACTCATTTCAAAGTGATCCAACCTGCCTTGTGTTCTGCCAAGTCATCAACTGGAGGCCCCATAGGTCTGAAACCCTGGCTCGGTGTTACAGCAGTGGTTGTTAGAAGAAGAACACGTAATACTTGAATTTCGCCTGAATTTTTAAGAGACATCTTGGAAAGTGGAAGTCAGCAAACTGCACATAGCATGCTGTGTTCAAAGGAAAGTAAGGGGAAGAGAGAGTTTTGAATTATCATGAGTAAAGGACTGTTTCAAAGATCGTTCCTTACACCGGAAAATGAAACGTGCTGAATCTTGCTTCTCAATTAATGGAAATGGTACAATCTGCTCTTCACTGGTGCGAAAACAACACGTAATAATCTCATCTCGCGCAGCTTTAAGCGTAGCAGAGCCAAACGGAGAACTGAAACAGGACAATGGTACTATTATCTTGTAAATGTGCCAAGTGTTTAAATATACAGCACTTCTATTGTGTCTCTGCGCTCAGCGAGGTATTTGTTTTACAGTGAGCAGAGCGGTCTGCTCACCGCTCGCAAAAATATGTCTTTTATTCCTCTGTGACTTTAAAACTCACCTTCAGCAAGTAAAGGACCAACGGGAGGGAACACCTTAGAGCTAATACAAATCACACATATCTCACAGGCCTTACTGCTGAGTGCCGTGTTAATACGAAGCCATTTTCATGTTATTTTCTCAATGGAGATAATCCCAAATATGTTGCCAACATGAGCAGCAGATGGAGGATCAACAGAATACAAACAGGGTGAAGAGGTAGGATCGATAAAAAACGTTCATAGAAATTGTTTTTGGGTGGTTATAGCCTGGTATGATTCTCTTTCTTGAGCCAGTGGATCGTGACAAATGAATGTTACAGCCAGTCGAACAACTGCATGCTGGCTGATATCGACGCTGGAGGTCTTCATAGATCACAGTGACGTTTTATCGTTGAAGTCATGGCTTCGGTTTAATGGCTCTATACTGAGCAGAGTCAGAGGTTAAATTGTGTGGGTGGAGTGAAGAGAAAGCACACAGTATACTGTATGCATAATGTGGAAATGAAGGCAAGCCTTTTGTTAGATTTACCGGGACACATTGTCAAGCTGAGTGATGTCGACAGCTCTTCTGCTGTTTGGCAGTAATTCTAGTAGGTTAAAGTTGTCAAGTTTAACAGCTGGAATATTGAATCTAGGCAGGCAGGTAAGTGTCAATGTCCGTGTGGGAGTTAGTGTCCATAAAACTGGGTGTCCTGGTGGTACATTTGGCACTGAAGTATACACCTTGGGTCCAGACTGAAATATCTTAACTATCTGAAGGATTGCCATTGACATTTTGTTCAGACATTAATGCTACCAGGACGATGGATCCTTATAACTTTGGTGATACTCGGACTTCTACTTTTGCGCCACCATGACCTTAACATTCATGATTCTGAGTGAAAATTATTGTCATAACTTGGTGGAGAGAGAGCCCAAGTCATGACTGATGTCTTATCAAGACAAGAGGCAAGAGTAAACCCTCTCCTAAAGAAACCCACTCTCAACCCGTCTGATGTTATAAACTACAAGCCTGTCTCTCTCCTCCCGTTCCTGTCTAAAACACTTGAACGCGCTGTCTTTAAACAACTCTCCTGTTATCTCCATCAGAACAACCTTCTGGATCCGCACCAGTCTGGTTTCAAGGCAGGTCACTCCACAGAAACTGCTCTCATTGCTGTCACTGAGGAACTGCACACTGCCAAAGCAGCATCCCTCTCCTCTGTCATCATCCTGTTGGACCTGTCTGATGCATTCGACACGGTGAACCATCAGATCCTCCTTCGCACTCTCCAAGAACTTGGAGTTTCAGGCTCTGCACTTTCCCTCCTCACCTCATACCTCAAAGACCGCACCTACAGGATAACTTGGAGAGGGTCCGAGTCCGACCCTTGTCAATTAACTACAGGGGTCCCTCTGGGCTCTGTTCTTGGTCCCCTCCTCTTCTCCTTGTACACAAACTCGCTCGGATCAGTCATTAGCCCTGCATGGTTTTTCATACCACTGCTACGCTGACGACACCCAATTAATTTTGTCCTTTCCCCGCTCAGAGACCCAGGTCGTCGCACGCATCTCTGCTTGTCTAGCTGACATCTCTCAGTGGATGTCTGCTCATCACCTCAAGCTCAACCTTGACAAGACTGAACTGCTTTTCCTTCCGGGAAAAGATTGTCCCACTCTTGACCTGACGATCAACATTGGCACCTCTGTTGTTTCCCCGACTCAGACTGTAAGGAATCTGGGTGTGACCCTAGATAACAACCTGTCCTTCACTGCAAACATCGCTGCTACAACCCGCTGCTGCAGATACACGCTTTACAACATCAGGAAGATTCGTCCCCAGCTGACCCAGAAAGCCACGCAGGTTCTGATCCATGCTCTCGTCACCTCACGCCTAGACTACTGCAAACTCTCTCCTGGCTGGTGTGACACACACACACACACACACACACACACACACACACACACACACACACACACACACACACACACACACACACACACACAACACACACACACACACACACACACACACACACACACACACACACACACACACACACACACACACACACACACACACACACACACACACACACACACACACACACACACACACACACACACACACACACACACACACACACACACCACACACACACACACACACACACACACACACACACACACACACACACACACACACACACACACACACACACACACACACACACACACACAACACACACACACACACACACACACACACCTCATTACCCTGAAGTGGTTCAGATAACACCAGCTGAGAATAACTCAAAAAGTAATTTCTTCTCTCCCCGCTCTCATCCCCTTCCCACCATTCCTCCCGTCTCAGCAGATATCAGAGCAGGCAGAAGACAGCTTTCTGGCTTTTTGAAGAGAAAAAGTGACGCTCTCGGGAGGTCCACGCTGCCGCCGAGAGGGTAGCAACGGGATAGATGAGAGGGGGGAGGGAGAGGGAGAGGAGGGCCTGTGGAGAGTTGTGCTGACACATCTCACTTTCTTTTCAGCTTAGAGTCTCCGTCTTTTCCGTATCTGATTCCCCCTCACACAGGCCTTCCCACACACACCCACGCTCAGTTAGCCTGTAATCTCCCTGGTCCGGGAGTCGGCCTTTTATGTTTTCCCCTCGGTCGTCCCAGCATGCCGCAGTTTGGCGGTGTGAGGATTGGAGGAATTAGAAACAGTCTCCGTCAATGTGTTCCATTCGTTTTATCTCGGCTGCAGGTGGAGTTCATGAACGCAAATTAATTCAGACTCACTGTGAATACTGAAATGAACAGCAACCAATGTGGATTTTAACGCCACTACAAGAAGTACTTATAATGATTTGTCTTAAAGCTGCATTAATTGTGTTTTCTCTTATCCTCACGAGAGTTGCAATCACAACACTGACACATTATCACCTTATGAAGGAGGCATAATGTACGACGTGTAAGCAAACATAATTAAACAACTACTAATGTTGCCCTGTGTCTGCTGGATATAGATTACAAACTATGTCCAAAATGTACTGTTTTTTCACACAAACTACTGTGACCATGTTTCTTTAGCTATTAAATGCTCCACTATCTTCACTAGCTAGTTGATGACTACTGTACACATTCTCTTTGGTGCTGGACAGGCAACACAAGTGGGTTTATAGAGCATGTTACCCTTTAACGAATGCCTGCAATGTAAAAAAAGGAAAGCTAAAAACTGACTTTGCAAGCCAGGAAAATAAAGAAATGAGCTGAAAGAGACTAAAACCCAAATACAATCACTCTTAGAGGCACATTTATTAGAAAGACGAGTATTGATTTATGCTGATTTAAATATATAATCATCAGAGATATACAGTTACAGGCCAACAGAACTGTAAAGATAAAATAACGTACTGTACATTCATGCAAAACCCAAATGATATTGAAAGCTAAATATGAATTTTAAGTCTATTTTTCAGTCTTTAGACTTTACGCTCCTTACTCAGTTTCAAGAGCTAGACAAAGTTTGGAGAAGAGAGTTAAGCAACTACCAGCCAAAGAGCCATTACTTTAGGAGTTAACGACAGGGAGAGTGAATACTGGACCGAAAGAAGACTCAAAGTGAATGCTAATGTTGCACTGTGTCTGCTGAATGTTTAAATAGGCAATAGTTTGCTTCCACCTAAGCCATAAGAACTTTAAAAGGCCATAAAATGTCAAGGATGTGCATTTTGCCGTCAAGGAAAATCAATAATGGCAACCTTAAATAAAGGATTCAGGCGTAACTGACGGGCTATAAGCTCCATATATCTGCAGAGTAACCTCGCTGTTCCTCCAAACTTCAGGGACGAATCATTAGCCCGCCTGAACTAAAGAATCAGAAATATAGCTGGAAGCAAAGCGCTATCTCTTCTGTATTGTTATTCAGTTGTAAGATATCAGTGAGAGATCGCCCAGACCACACAAATCACTGCAGCGCGGAAAATCCCGCTGCACAGAACAGCTAATGATCCCTGCTGCAGCCTTCATTTATTTATCTATAAAGAGAGAGAGAGAGAGAGAGAGAGAGAGAGAGAGAGAGAGAGAGAGAGAGAGAGAGAGGGAGAGAGAGAGAGAGAGAGAGAGAGAGGAGAGGGACACTGAGAGAGAGAGAGAGAGAGAGAGGAGGAGAGACAGAGACAGAGAGACAGAGACAGAGGAGAGACACACAGACAGAGAGACAGAGAACAGAGAGACAGAGACAGAGAGAGACACAGACAGACAGAGAGACAGAGATAGAGAGATAGAGAGATAGAGAGAGAGACAGAGAGAGAGAGAGACACACACAGACAGAGAGACAGAGACAGAGAGAGAGAGAGACACAGACAGACAGACAGACAGACAGAGAGAGAGAGAGAGAGAGAGAGAGAGAGAGAGAGAGACACAGACAGAGAGACAGAGACAGAGACAGAGAGAGAGAGAGAGAGAGAGAGAGAGGAGAGAGAGAGAGAGAGAGAGAGAGAGAGAGAGATAGAAGGGGGGTTTTCTGATGCTAATACTGCAATCAGTTCACAGGCAAAACAAGGATGAGAACATGTGACTGTGATCAGTTGGGAATGAGGACACAGACAGAGTTTTGTGAGTGTGTGTGTGTGTGTGTGTGTGTGTGTGTGTGTGTGTGTGTGTGTGTGTGTGTGTGTGTGTGCAACAGTTACAGATAATGATGTGTGCTCTGCTGTCTGTCTTTGAAGTAGATGGAGCAAGACGAAAAGTAAAACTGGATATGAACTTATAGTCAAAATGTTGTTCCTTGTGTATTTTGTTTTAAGTTGTGCGGGAGAGGCGTCGGCCACATGGGACATTTCATCAAAAAAAGTCAGAATTCAGAAAGACACTTTTCGTCAGATCTAAAAAATTAATAATCTAAAGTGGCCCTTATCCTCTTCCGTGATCTGCTGGGGTTGTTTTGTCTATTAAATATCGGAAAATATTCAACCATGACCTTAACAACCTTTCCACAAGGCAAGGTTAGTGTGCAATTTAATGTTATTTGATTTATACATAATATAGATATTTTAAAAAGGTAGGGGAGGTAAGAATGGAGAAACCAGCTGGAGTGCGCTAGAATTTGAAAATACACAACTGAAATCTGCCCCTTCCTTCAGACTTCCTTATAGAGCCCCGCCTCCAACACACACATGACCAATGAGGGCACGAGATAAGTTTGTGCCCAGATGGAAGGCTGACAGGCAGGTAGGCCATCCAGTTACTTTAGCCGGGCCGGCTCGGATGATTGGTCGTGCTTTATACAGCGCCACGGCTTCCACTGATGCCATTTTTTAATGTATTTATTGTCAAAGCATTTCAGATATTCATTGCTATCGGGATGTTAAGAGCATTCCATGGAATATAACAACAAGTGTTTCTGAAGTGAATTACCTACCCCACCTTAAAGTGTTTTGATTGTTATTGAGTGTTTTGTCTATTACATGTCGGAACATATTGAAGTATGGCCACTCCCTTTCCACAGCACACCGTAATATTTTACAAGCAACAGATAAAAACCATAAGGTTTTACATTTTAGATTATAAAGAAATAGTTTAGAATCCCTCATGAAGCTCAGACCCATGAGTAAGTGTATTTTATTTCTTGTGAAACTGTAACGATAAATCGGTCATTAAAGTAATAATAGCTTTATAGTAATCATTTTTCGTGTTATCAATTTCTTTTTAAATATTAAATCACAATTATGTAGGAAATAAACTGAGTGCTGTAATTTTTACCCAAAATTCCCTCCCTCGTTGGGAGCTATTTGGTTTTGATGGTGTCTATTTTTAGCCCTGGGTTAATCACTTTTGGAGCCTGTGAGAGTATTTTCAGCAGCCAGACAGTCGACCTAAAATAAACCCCAGCGTGGTCTTCTCATTGTGAAGAAGGAACATTAAACGCAGAAACACAATGGGGCTAAATGGTGATTTTCAACAGCTTTGGACGGATGTCTAAAACACAGAGAAACAATATGGCTGCACAGTAGATGCAAAACACAATTATGTCCTTTCACATTGCAGAGATAAGAGGTGCGTAATTAAAGCTGCATGAGAATGAGCTCCAGAATAAAGTATTGCCCATTTAGATGTTATAGATGCACTTTCAGCAGGAGAAAGGAAGACTCCTGCTATGTGATCACAGCACCAATACCGTAGCAACACGGCAGAGGAGCGACTACATCTCACACCGCTGAGGCTAACAATTCATCCCAGCGTCCGTCCCTCTTTCTCTACAGGCGGGAAGATAAAATGCCCCGGCTCCAGGAAACAGACGACAGGTGCCAGAGCCGAGCCCAGATCAAACTGATGAGAAGTCATTATGTTTCTCTCTCTCTTTCCTCCCAGGCTCACGGCTGGTTGGACAGGGCATTAAAAAGGAACAGAACTCTGACTAAGGGTGAAATGAGCTGAAAGAGGAAACTGCTAATCTTTACGACCACATAGAAAAGCGTATAAACTCAGCGCTTTGTAATTATAAACTACCATAACGTTATTTGAATCATTAAAGATCAGACTTGCTCCCACTTTGCCTGTTATTAAATCTCGTTTAAAGACCTACTTGTTCTCCCGTGCTTTTGCAGACCACGTATAACGGTACGTCCACACGGCGTCGTGCGTTGAAGCTTCAACGTTTCTGCCCATTCACTTTGAATGGGGTGACGTCACGCTTTGC
Source organism: Harpagifer antarcticus (assembly GCA_902827135.1). Classification (NCBI taxonomy): domain Eukaryota; kingdom Metazoa; phylum Chordata; class Actinopteri; order Perciformes; family Harpagiferidae; genus Harpagifer; species Harpagifer antarcticus. The sequence goes on from CADEHL010001288.1 coordinate 997,592, forward strand.
CGAACTGCATTGTGGGAGCGTCGCTTCGCGTGGCTCGCTTCAAAAGTTGAGCAATGTTCAACTTTTGAAGCTTCGACGGAAGCGTCAGCCAATCAAATCATATGCCAGTACAAGCTCTAGCCAATCAAACCGTGTGCTTGTGTGTCCGGGGCGAGGGATTCATGTGATTGGTTGTTGGTCGAGCTTCAGACACGTCCGCCGGCAATCTTCAACGCACGCCGCCGTGTGGACGCTGCGTAACGGTACGTCCACACGGCAGCGTGCGTTGAAGCTTGCCGGTAGGCGTGTCTGGCGTACAACCAACAACCAATCACATTAATCTCCCGCCCCGGACACACAAGCACACGGTTTGATTGGCTAGAGCTTGTACTGGCATATGATTTGATTGGCTGACGCTTCAGTCAACATTACATTAGTTTATTTTTGTCCCATCGGTTTTGTCTAAATGTATTTATGCTGCTTTTTTATATATGTATTGATGTACAGCACTTTGGTTAACTGTGTTGTTTTTAAATGTGCTATATAAATAAAGTTGGATTGGATTAAAAGGAACAGAACTCAGACTAAGGGTGAAATGAGCTCAAAGAGGAAACTGCTAATCTTTACGACCACACAGAAGAAGCGTATAAACTCAGCTCTTTGTAATTATAAACTACCATAACGTTATTTAAATGTAATGCAGCCAGGTTCCTTATTAATGACAGACATTGCATCGGTTACACTTATAGGAACCTGGCTTTGCTTTGTTGACACCGTGACCTCATTAAGTTACTGCTTCAAATGGCCTTTGGCACATTTATTAAGCTACTACACAAAAGACATGCAATTGCATTTTGATGCTGTGGTGTTATTGTCCTCGTGGTGCATGAAGAGCCTGGTTTTAAATGAAAATAATGATGAATAACATCACTTTCATACATTGTAAATCGCAGTGGAATCAACTTTTAATGTACTTCTTACTGTAAACATGTATTAGTTAAACAAAAGCCATCACAATTAAGAGATAAGAAAAACATCATTAACAAATGCCAAGGATTTAGGAGCATGGACATGGAGTTATAATGTGCGTGAATTAGATGTGGAAGATGTATAGATTTGGTTTTAATCCGACACCAAGTAATACAGGGGCTTGTTCACAGATATTAATACAGATATTAAGAATGGCTTTCAAGATTAAAATCAGTTAAAGCAATGTAATATAGGAGAGAAATGTGCTTATTGAGCTGAACGCATCACTTACAAGGTAGTTCTTATAGAATATGAAATTTTCCAGACCTTTTCTTAAAGATTTCCATACTTTTATTATATTATTTAGCTTTAGGGGACAGTACATTCTGGATGTACTGTGTATTATAAGGTATTATTTAAACTGTTCTCTGGTGACATGTCACAGTAGAGGCACAGAATAAAAATGTGACCCTTAAAATGAGCACAATGTGTCCTCTTAAACTATAGTTAAAGCAATACTTTACATTGCTAGGGTTGATGCCACTATACAGTCAAGCACACTGACATGACAATGTAACGTTTATATCCCTGTTACGTCCCAACTAGGGGAAGAGGAATGCAAAACACACCAGTATGTAATTGGTAATAATTATAAGTGGTTCAGGTAAAAATAAATACTAATATAAAGAACGAAACAAAACCTCACTTTAAAAGTGGTACAACTAACCAAAGAATCTATACAAAACACAGCTAAACTAAAGGCAACAATCACAGAATAAAAAACTACTCTAACCACTAACTAATCACACAAGGTTAACCACAGTTCAACATAATTCACTAAGGAGCGAGTAGCGAGAGGCGTCTGTTCACTCAACAGAGCCTCCTGAGTGATCATTGTCCCCAAGCTTTGTAGTAATCTCCAGCAGGTGTGCGCCGGCTGTGCGCTGCGATTGGAGTGCGTCGGGCCCGGCTTGCTCCAATCGCAATCTTCAGGGGCGGACCAGGAGATGGCAGCCAATGACGGGAGGGCAACCGCACAGCTCATTTACATAGAACACACACAGCTGAAAACACTCAGACCACCAGAAAGGCAGCAGCCGTAACAATCCCACTGAAATGTATATTATGACATCCGGGATTATGAATCATGGCAACCCAGTCTCATCAAAAAACGTATAATAGCTACGTTGGTCGACAGGGCAACACGTAGTATATTACTCACAAATAACCCTCTCAAGACGTGACATGGATACAATATTTTGTTAAAGAAAACATGGAGTTCAAATAATCTTCGTAATATCTATCAAACTATAGATCCTACACATCTGGACGTATATTTTAAAAGTACAATATAAACTACTCGCTGGATATGTAATCAAAAAGCATTTTAACGGCCAAACTATCCTACAATTTAGGATTTTCCACTACAAATAAATTGGGTGCCCGCCATGTTTTTTTTCGCGTGACAAGGACACCGATCATTAGAAATGAATAGGACAAAAATATTGTATCCACGTCACGTCTTGAGAGGGTTATTTGTGAATATACAACGTCTATACTACGTTGGTCGTGCCCTATCGACCTACGTTATTTTTGTAAGACTGGGTTGAGGATGGCTGTCTTTAATTATCCATGATGAACAAACTCCCTGGTGCAACACATCTTCACTATAACTGAATTACTTTAAAATACAAGTGTGTGAGGATGTAGAGACAGAGATACTGTGTATTGCAGTCACGAATCGAATCCCTCACCTGTCACTGTGATGGGAAAAGAAGCAGGATAAAGTGTGTGTGTGTGTGTGTGTGTGTGTGTGTGTGTGTGTGTGTGTGTGTGTGTGTGTGTGTGTGTGTGTGTGTGTGTGTGTGTGTGTGTGTGTGTGTGATGTTTGATAGGAGCCGACAGACACAGCTGACCGACTGCCCCAGAGAGCAGCCTCCTCTCTGAAAAAGCAACAGGAGATTGTGAATCCAGATCATCTCCTCCATCCATGTTTCCACGAGGGACTCGAGCCGCGGCTGGAAGGCGAACGATGTGGGCACATTTCCTCCACCAGGCCAAGATGCCATATTTGCAGGATTGTGGCAGAAGCACAAAATATGCTCATGTTGGAAATGCATGCCATTAAATAAAATAAAAAGGGCTGCAGTGTTTTCTGATAGCTCGAGGGCAAGCTGTGCGTCCCCTCCGACAAATACAAGAGCCTCTGTGATGCAATGTTAACACTGGAGCCACACAGTCCAGGATGGTGTTTGGTAAAATATGAATTTAATTAAAAATGTATGCTTCAACACTACTCAATACGCTCCAGCTGCAACTGGTAGATAAAGACCTCCACAGATTTGTTGTTGTTTGATCTGAAAAAACTATATATTTTTCTTTCCAACTGAGATGGGTTTTATAATAGAATCAGAGCATTGCTTATCAACCGGGTTCAACCCTCTGGCTGTAGAGCACGTGTGTCTTCACATTCATAAGTTAATAGCACATATGTTTACAACACACACATTATATTGTTCATTCTGTTTCATTCTCGCACATTGGTCTCTTTAAATATTTTATTTATACTTTCCGTTTCTTCTTGCGCGATAGTTTTTACTATATTGATGTTGCCTTGTCGTAGAAGCCTGGGACTTCTACACTGCACTGAAGCTAAACGTTTGAATCTTTTGATTTTCTGAGTCTAGATTCTTTGTATACATGTGGCTTAGCTTAGCACTGAGATCAGAAACAGATAGCCCCTCTATTTTACATGAAATATCACTATATCTTGTCGTTTAATCCGGTAAAAAGGAAGTGTACAATCACAATACACCAAGGGTTATGTCACCTTTTGAATTAGCCCATTTAATGGCTGTCATCAGTTGTTATCACTACCACTGTAATGGTGGTAGATGTAGGCAACAACTTTGCAATGTGTCAAATGTGCAAGAATTAGGTTAACATTTCCAAAATAAATCTAACATTTAAAATAATTGTGAAGGTCAGTAGGGGCTTGGACTGGGAGCTGTAGGGTCGCCGGTTCAAGTCCCCGACCAGACCTAAATATGGAGTGTGGACTGCTACTTGGAGAGGTCAGTTCACCTCCTGCCCTGCCGTGGTGCCCTTGAGCAAGGCACCGGACATCCCCCTTCCCCCCTCACTCCCATTGCTCCCCGGGCGCTGTACAATAGCTGCCCACTGCTCCTAGTATTAGACTCCTGGTACTAGGATGGGCTAAAAGCAGAGAACAAATGTGACTGTGTGTGCTGTGTGTATGTATGTATGTATGTATGTATGTATGTATGTATGTGTGTGTGTGTGTGTGTGTGTGTGTGTGAAATGGATCTGCCCTGACTAGCTCGTCAATATAAAGCCATTTGAAAGTGGCAGAAATGAGGAAATGACCCCTGAGAAACAACCCCTGGTAGGCCCACCCTGATCCAAGACCCCAGTAAGTTCTGTTGTATTTATTATGTATTCTACTGTTTCAACAATTAGACAGTTTGTACATCCTAAAGTCAAACACAATTATGTGTCGCCGTAAGTGTCACAGTAAACACACAGATGGATAAACTCCATGTGAGGATTATAGGATAGCAGTGTTTTTTAGATTTACAAAATAACTCTTTGCTCTGAGTTTCAGCAGTTAGATTGCAATTCCAGTCCACTGACTGACCGTTACAGAGTCTTTATAAATAATTGATTTTATGGATCCAGAAGTGGAGCTGAAACTCCCCCTATTTCTTCGGGGCAAAAGGCTCAGACCTGTGCTAGTATCTTTAAAACATAACTTTGAGAATAACCCTGAAGCCGTAGATAATGCAAGTCAAACAGATGGTCCTGTAGAGTTTGACTTGTCTCAACCAACACTTGAATTGGTCTTGACGTGAGGTCACAGAGTCAATCAATCAGTCATCACTGAACACTGTGGACAGCTCGAGTGAGAACCATGAAGGAAGTAGCGTCTCTCTGTCAGCTCTGATTTTGCAGCTGTTTTTAAAGCATTTTTAAATGGTGTTAGAAACAAGGCCGTGTCTGTGGCCTAAAGCAGCTTGGAGAAAAGTTCAAACGGCCTCAGAAGAAAGAGCAGTCTGCAACATTTCACTTTGTCCTAAAACTATACTGTAGCTGAAGTTTCCACAGGTGCCTGGTGAGGGTTGAAGTATATTTAGAAGTGAGTGGGTGGACTGTAATTACACACTGCAAAGACAGGTGAGGAGTGAACACCAAAAACTCTCTTTCACACTTGCATTCAAGCACACACACACACACACACGTCTGATTGGCAAGGCTTATCACGAAAGTTTCCATGGTAACTAGACACAGCTGCCTGTATATGAGAGAGAGTTAGGGGGGGGGGATATGAACGAGTGACAGCAGAAAGATATAAGAGGCTGTACATATTTTTAATCCTGTAATTTCGCTGGTGACGCACGTACACTGAACGCAGTGATTGAGTTAAGGAAGAGAGGTGTGCAGGTTGGCAGTCAGGTGCTATGTAACTATCGCTCACAGGAGACGGATGATGATAGAGCCGACGGGATTGATTACGACAATTAAAGCCAGCCCCGGCTGATTAAAAATAATTGAACATCCATTTTTTTGCTGGGCGGCCATCACAAAGCAATTATAAGGAACATATTCACGTGTTTTTCCGCCGTCTGTAAATCGTAATTATACAGAAAGCCTGAATGAATATGAAACGTCCAGCTTTAATGTGGAATACTCTGAAATAGAGTTTTGTTCCCCAGCGTTGTTCCCAGTGAAACGTCAGTCAGTGGGAGATAAGGTGCATATTCAGAGCCTGCAGTGCACCCCCCACTGCGATCCATTAATGGACACGGACACAACAACACATGCTGATAATCAACATTCAGCCCTAAAGCTGCCTTTGTTCTTTTATGCATTTTGCAGCATACAGATAGTTGTGGTTGCTGTTGAGACGATAAAGGCAGAATCTAATGTGTGGATGAGGTTAACTGTTAAATAAAATGGACTGAAAGGACATTATGAGACCAGGTTGGAGCTTCTTGTATCTTGCTATATTGATTTACAGCTACTATTATATTGAATACCCCATAATATGGTTGCTTAGAACTTGATATGATTATATTCAAAACTATTCTGATCCTGCTGAATGAGTCTTTGAGCACACAGTATTATCTTCATTGTAAACTCGGCAGCAGCCATGTCTCGGAGAAAGCTTGCAAAAGCAGCGTCAGAGAGAGAGGAAATGGTTTCTCATACTGTGTGGGGTGTTCAAGGTTGATATCTGAGTTGTTCATGGTTTCTAAACCACATAAAACACATGAGAAGAAACACATCGTAGGAGCTATATGTCCAAGCATCTGAGTTTCCCGAAGTGTACACCTCTCTACCAGCAGTGAAGATGTCTAGCTAAAAAAATTGTCTTTCAGAAACATTAGCTTTGATCAAGTCAAGTTTAGGCTATTAAAACACTATTTATGACACTAGTTAGCAACTTTCACAATTAGGCTTGACCTTTTACTAACTATTTATTCGGTTTTAAAATCCAACCTGCTGTTTTTTGGCTTCATTATAATGAATTTAGAGTAGTGCTACCTGCAGTGCTTGGGTCTGGTGGAAAAGGCATGAATCTCTGGGAACTACTACGGCTAATCGTGGTTCAATTCTAATAAAACAATGTTTCATCTAGACCACAAGGATGTTCAAATCTACTAGTAATACACAACAGTCTGTCTTTAAATATTGTTCAAACTTCATAGACATGGTTTAGTTTTTCAAAAGAGAACTTCTTCGACAAAATCCATAAAATTACAGATGCTAGTGGAAGCAAGCTAGAAAGCACAAACTCTCCTAATTCTTGTTTCCTTCGTTTTACCACCAGACCAATGGTTAACAGAGCTACCCCAGATGTGAACCATGTCACTGAATAGAGTGGTGCGGGAACGAGTCCTAAAACCCGGAAGTGAGTTAACATTTTTATCACGTGGCGTGTGGCGCAGTGGGTTGTGCGTTGGTGTTCGGATCAGGGGGTCACAGGTTGTCAGCATGTCGTTGTGTCCCTGGGCAAGACACTTCACCCCAAATTGTTCCTGTGGGGATTGCCTACAGTATTGAGTATGTAAGCCGCTTTGGATAAAAGCGTCTAACAAGTAACATGTAATGTAATCACTTCCTGTTCCCTCGTCTCAGAGCCAATGGGATTTCTCCATAGGATTTTGGAAAATATCTGGAAATAAGGTCTGTGTTTGACACAAACTTAAGAGACGGATCACGTTTTGTTCTACGACATTAAATCCATCAGCAGTGACCCCACTGGTGATTTCTGAAGAGTTGACGTGTCTGAGAAACGATGGTTGTTACCAAGTGGCTGAATAGGACTACAGAAGTTGTCGAGGCCGTTTTACGTCATTACGCCGAACACGTACACACTCCTCTAAGTTTGTTTGCCCTGTTCTGCTTGAAAGCAAGTACCTGCCTCCTGCAAACTGTTAAAACAAAAGCTTCAACTTGAACCATTTAGAATCTGTAGTTTTGAATATCGATCTTAAGTTGGCGTGACGTTGAAGTCGTGCTGCTGTACTCGGCTGTAGTTAGTTTATAGCACGTGTCAAACTCAAGGCCCGGGGGCCAAATCAGGCCCTTGGTGGAATTAATTTCGGCCCGCAGGATAATTTCTAATTACTATTAGATCTGGCCCGCCGGTATATTGCACGCACACCTTCACTCCATCCTGAGGGTCTCCTCAGCTCAGAGCCTGAGCCCAAACATTGATGAACTTGCACCCGAGATGAGATGCCAAGTGTCTGAGCTAGCATCACAGAGCAGCACACTGAGTTCAATAGATGTTTCCTTCTGCACTTTATCTCTTGAGACAACAGGACATGTTTGGTTTGTTCTTTGAGGGAAATAGTTTTTTTGAAGCTGTTGTAATAAAAAAATGTAATCATAAGAAATGATTCCGGAGAAGCTGCAGATAGAGCCATAAGAAATGACTGCAACTGATTATTTAATGGTTAATGTTGTTTTTATAGGCAATCATTTAAGCTTTGTTAGTTCCAGGTTTAATATGTGCAATAAGTTCATTTCAATAAGTTCTGCAATAAACTTTGAACCAGTCCGGCCCTCCACTAATACCCATTTTTTTATTTTGGCCCACTGTGTATTTTAGTTTGACACCCCTGGTTTATAGCATAACGTTTTGCTTCTGGCGATTAGATTTATGATTCGAAAAATATAAAAGCAAGGTAGACATGTGGAGATTATCCGGCTGAACAAAACGTGCATTTATCAAACAGGTTCGTTTTCCACAGACCTTATTTCCAGCTATTTTCCAAAATCCTATGAAGAAATCCCATTGCTTTCTGTCGAGGGAACCCATGCGCAGCTTACTTCCGGGTATACGTCATCCCTGGACCGCTCTATACAGTCTTCCATTATGTAAAATCAGTGCAATACTTAACAAACTGCGCAATGAAGCCCATTATGTAAACAGGAAGAACAAAAAACAGCGCCTTTGACATAATGTTAATCAATGTTAGGATGCACAGCATATGTGAAAGCATAACAGCCCACATATGGTGACGGGTAGCTGATGGATGCGTGTTTCATTGTGTTTCTCATGCTCTTCAGAATCAGGTCAGATGAGTCACCAGCAGCAGCAGCCCAGAGCTACAAGCTCTCGCTCTCTAATCCACTTTCAGCCTGATGTGATAATGTGATCTCATTCGGCTCTTGCGTTGTCGGCTAACGTCTCTCAGTCGCTGTGTTCCTCTGCCGAAGCAGGTTCTCGAAGGTTGTCGTCATTGCTGAGCTAAAGCTGTCTCTATACAGTATTCAATGGGACTAGCCTTGACCGTTTTCCTGCCAAAAACATTGAGAAAAGCCTCTGGAACAGCATTCATGTCAGTGGTCATGAGTTATAAAGAGAAACACTAGCTGACCGGTCAACATAAAGAAGAAGAAGAATAAGAGAAGATCTGCTTTGAGTGCAGATAAAGTTCAGTGACGCCTTGTCTCTTCTATGAGTCAGTGTTGGTCATCTTTCCATATTTCCTTTTGTACAATACTTGGGGAGCATGTTGGTATTTCAAAGATGTGCGTTCATTAACCTTAGTCGTATTCTCTGAAAAAAGGAATGCCAAAAAACATACTGCTACTTATGCTGAACTCCAAGGAACTTAGAAATTAATCCGTACAGTATTTTCTACGTGAATTGATTAATAATGAAGATGAAGATAAGGATGTTAAAAAATAAAGAAAATTTTTAAAATGAGAAATGTCCATTCTTGCTTCTTTAAGTCCAAGGGGGATGTCATTAGATGTTTTGTTCTATCAGTCTAAAACCCAAAAATAGTCCATCAAATATGATAGAAAACAAGGAAATCTAATTCTCTACAGGCTAAAATCTGCATTTCTGGTTTATTTATTGCATTAAAATGAAAAATATATGGGCTTGACAAATAAAACACGTTGAATTTAGAATGGTGAGTTAAGTTTACAGAAATATAGCTTACTGAAAAGGCAGGATATTTTGTTTTTTTACAGGTTAGGGTCTTCCACAGTTGGATGAATGCTCGACCCCCCACTGACCTATACTATCTCACTTACAAAGCATGCCTCTACATGCACTTGCCAAAAACTCGTACGACACTTAATTCATTGCGATACTCGGCTGCTTTTATCAATGTAATTTGCAATGCAAATTTCCCCACCCACACGAGTTTAGTAATGATCTGATTTTATTCTGAGCGGGACCTCCACACCCTCCAGCTCTTCACCTCCTACTAACATTTACATTTCAGATGAATAATAGCATTGTTCTGTTAATGGAAAAACACCCAGTGACACTCTTAGTTTCTGTTTTCATATTGTAGTATGTGTGCGTGTGTGTGTGTGTGTGTGTGTGTGTGTCCAGGTGGTGGCCGGCTTGTCCAATGGAGCATCTCTCTCCAGCTATCTCTCTTCCTGCATGGGTTCACCCTGTTTGACACTGACCCTGCCCAGAGGCTAACCACAACACACACACACACACACACACACACACACACACACACACACACACACACACACACACACACACACACACACACACACACACACACACACACACACACACACACACACACCACACACACACACACACACACACACACACACACACACACACACACACACACACACACACACACACACACACACACACACACACACACACACACACACACACACACACACACCACACACACACACACACACACACACACACACACACACACACACACACACACACACACACACACACACACACACACACACACACACACACACACACACACACACACACACACACACACACACACACACACACGCCTGGGTTTGGGTGCTTGTGTGTGGATAAATGTCCACAGCTGTTGAATGATGAGGCGTACAGTACTCCATCACCTGCTACCAAGCCAGCCTCCTGTGAAATAGAGGGTGACTGTCCCCAAAGAGACTCACACACACACTGCATTTGGCTGCTTACTCATGACTTGCTATATCTTATCTGTATCCTGTCCTAATCTTTCTCTCCCTGTCCCTCTCTGTGTCCTTAATGTCTCCCTCTTGTCTTAAAAGTTGTACTTGTGTCTGCAGGGAATGCTGTGTCAGTGGAAATGACTGGACTGTAACATTTAACACTGAAGGCCTTTTCCACACACACACACACACACACACAAACCTAACCTTAACCAACACATGCCTAACCCTAACCCTTAACCTAACCCTAAACATAACCAAGTCTTCACCCTAAGGGAGGTGAGTCCCCACATGTGACTGTGTAAACAGATTTAGGTCCCCACAAGTATAGTAATGCTAGGCCACACACACACACACACACACACACACACACACACACATTGAAAAAGACAATTTCGAAACTCAGGACATGTCCAAGCACATAAGCATTTTGTAATTAAAGAAACCAGCATAGGGAGATATGGCTCAAAATGATCATTACAACAATTTGCATGTAATGGGATATGGAAATGATATCACACGTGTAGTACTTGAGATATACATATCACAAGTACTTTATACAAATCACAATAACAGAGAACATTGTGCTCCTGCGAAATAGTTTGACTTAATTATGCCTCACATTTGGGTACTTGTTTTGTCAGTTGGTGATCTGACAACACAAGTGGATATCCAACACGTGTATTAGTCAGTGTTTCCCCTATATACAAATAGTGGCGGCGCAGCTAGGGGTCGCCAGCCAGGTACCCAAAAAATAAATTAAATTAAAATAATAATAGGTGGCGACCCTTTCTCGTTTTTGATTGTTTGTTATGTGGATTTGTGTTACGGTATGTTCAATAAAGGTGTATTTTTGCTAAATCTCGAGACACTGTATGTACTGGCTGTAAGTGATGAAAGTGGGGGATGTTGGCTTATCAGGCGCCCGCAGCTCACAGCCAAAGTTCGAGCGTGGAAGCGAGAGAGCGAGGGAGAGAGAGAGAGTGCGCACCGGTAGCAACGCTGTTGTTATTAGAATCTGGTGCTAGCTGCGCTAACGGATATAAGAAGTAGATGTTTCTACAACCAGGGTGGAGGAGAGCTCTCCTGTCAGACTGAGAGGCTCAGTGCGGTAAAGGACTCTGAGATCATTCCAATGTATACTATAGGACAGTAAACCAAAAATATCGTTTAAAGTTGGAGAGATACAAAAATATGGTAAAATAAGATATGAATGAACAACAAAAATAAAAAAAAGTTACATTTATTTGTTATTGGCTATGGTAGGTTATTGGTTATGTTCACATACTTATTTGATTATTAAAATGTAAACCGATCTTTTTCATATGGGTCAGGGGTAGACATTAATGGTAAAAAGCCACTGGCCCGCCGGGCCGGTGGAATTGTATTATCACTGGCCCCACCATTGTAACCACTGGCCCGGAGCATTCGTCCAAAAAAAAAAATCGACTAATAATGAAGAAAATTAACACATTTGTTGCTATAGTAATTTATGCACTAACTACATTACTACCTGTACTACAACATTTGAACAATCAGTTCTTCCTCATTTTCCTCAATTGTTCATATTTGGTTTATTAAAATAATGATATTGTGGTCATTGTTAAAAAATGTCTGCTATTATGAGTATTATTATTAGTATAATGAGCTTTCTGCCTTCCTGTCATCAGGAGTTAGAAATGTAATGGCTATAGATTAGAACCTTCATTATCCTAACCTGCTGGGACATTTCTCTAGAGCCAATACCTTTTATATGTTCTACTCTTCACTTGCTTGTCAGCATAGGTCGGCATTGATGTACAGAGCCGACAGACCTTGTTTATATTGGCATCATATTGAGAGGTGCAGCCAGTGACGCGTCCTAAAACCAGGAAGTAAGCTGCTGGTTCCCTCGACAAAAAGCAACGGGATTTCTCCACAGGGTTTTGAAAATAGCTGGAAATAAGGTCTGTGGAAAACAAACCTGTTTGATAAATGCACGTTTTGTTCTGCCGGATAATCTCCACATGTCTACCCTACTTTTATAATTTTGGAATCATAAATCTAATCGATAGATTATAAAAGGGTTTTAGGACGCGTCACTGCACCATAGAAGCCAACTCCATCGATCAAGCTGGCTGAAACTTTCTCTCCCTCTTCTTCTCATGCTCCCTGTCACTCTCCTTTAACTCCTCCGGTGAATTTCTTTTATTTGAAAATAGTTTTTTGGCCGACGCTTGGCCGGTTACCGCTGGTATTAAAAACATGTTGGCGAATGGTTAGGTGGCGCGATAGTCTGTAGTGAAGGAGCGCGCTCTCGCTCACGGGAGCCTGCTCGCGCTGCGCTCCGCAGCAAACAGCTGTTTGCTTTTCACCCAACAAAGACAAGCGACTCACGAAACGCTATGTTGTAGCGTTAATAAACGAAACAATCTAACAAAATTGCTTGTCAAAATACCAATACCACAGGAAACATTTTTTTTTAAACAATATTTGTAGTGGCCCGAGCGGGCAAGTGGAAAGTACGTTATGCTGGCCCGGGGTGTATAAATAGTGCTTCCGGGCCAGCGGGCCAATTATAATGTCGAGCCCTGTGGGTGTTTTAGAGTTGTACACCCTAGATCAGGTCTCTAGTAATTCTGATCAAAGTGCACCAGATTGAAGCATTTTACTTTAAAATGTACAAATTGGAGCTTACCCCCGGACCCCCCTAGAGGATGTGACGTCCACCCCCCAATTAAAACATGTTCATACAATACTGAATACATTTGAAGCCATTTTGGCGTATATGACCTATGTCAATACGTTTCTGTTTTTGTAGTGTATGTGTCTTTTGTAGAGCTTTTTCATTTATTCTTTAAATATGAAATCTCGCCAAGGGCAGCAAATTGGCTAGAACCGGCCCTGGTACTAGGCCTCAAGAGCCTTTCTTGTGCTGGCAGACACATAAACAAATTGGTGGGGCGTACTTCGCACACACTAAAAAATTCCATGCGCTCCACGCTCACATTATGCTGGGCCCACGTGCCTTAGCACCACTACTATGAATCCATCCTAGGGGAAACACTGTTAGTACACTTTACTACTACTATAGAGCTGAAGCCAAAGCCAGAATTGCCTGGTTCAGTGGCTGATCTCTCCCTCGCTGTGTGTCTGATTTACAGCCTTCTCCTTGTCCTTTGTCAGCACCAGGTCGGCTGCTGGAGCGTGAGAATCATTAAAAACTGTGATCGCTTTCTGCCAAGTCATGCTGGAGCTCACAGCTGCACACCTAGAGGTCATTCTCTTCAAAACTAGCAAGCCACATGAATATCTGGGAGCAAATTAATTTAATATGCTACACAAATATGGCCAGGATCCGTTGAATATTGGGTTGCAGATTAAAATCCCAAGGGGGGTTCGTTTAGCATGAAACACTTGAAATAACTAAAGGATAAGTTCAAAAAGAAAGTGGAAAGAAAGTGAGGTCAAAGAAAACTATTTCTGCTAAAAGATTGAGTCAAAGCTAAACATTTCAGAAGTGTGTATCTCACACTGCACAACTTTAAGTCATGTACCTTTATTCATGTTTTATTATATTTGCTTTTAAAAGAGTGTTTTTAAATGCCATTTTATAATATGTTTTTTAATGCTCTTAATGTCTTTCATTTTTGTAAAGCACTTTGAATTGCCTTGTGTTGAAAGGTGCTGTATAAATAAACCTGCCTTGCCTTACAACTATTGTATCTACTGTCTCATACGTCTTCAATTAAAGTACATTCATTAAAACCTCGGGAACAATGCTTCAGTGTGATCTCTGGCTCCGGATGTGGTCTGATGGAGACGTTGGTTTGAGCCATCATCACAGGAGAAGCTGTTAGGAGTCTGCGTGGATGTGATGTATGAATGAGACGATCATTATGGAGAAAGTGTTAAGAATAGCACCGGGTCCCTCTGGGAACATCATAGCTCAGCCTCTCTCTCTTCCTGTCTATGCCCCTCTGTTTCGCTCACACTCACAGTCAAAGCACACTGAATGCCATTAGCCGTGGCATCAGTTTCTGTAGCACTTGTAGCCTGCAGCCTCTCTGTTTTGGTGTGTGTGGGTGTTTGTGTGCGTCTGTGTGATCTCATAATTTGTTGTTTTTAAAAACGCAATGGAAATGAGTGAAATCTATTTAAATCAAAAACGTCAAGCCTCACAAGGACCGAAACAGGAAAACGTTCCTGCCCACTGCAATAACTCTATATAACAAATCACCACGCAGAGAACCATCTGCTCCATAGCTTCTTTGACAACCGGACTCTAAATCAGTGTCTTCCCATTTCGCCCCTAAATTATTCCCAATTCGCCCCTTTTTTACATTAGGCCACATAAGAAATTATATTTGTTTTGCTTGGTCGTGGGTCTTAAGGCACGGACACACCAGGCCGATTATCAGCGTCGGTGGGCGTCAGGCCGACGATGAGCGTCGACACGCCCTACTCATATTGGTGTGTCCCGCACCGTGGGGTCTTTTCAGCCGGGCCGACGCTTTTTCGGCCGAAAACCCGCCGATTCAACATATCGGCCAAAGGCAGTCGGCCAAAGAAATCCCTCTGATTGGCTGTTCAGCTAGCAAATCAGTGCATGAGAAGCGAAACGGAAGTGAGGGACCCAAACAAACTATTAAGAAGGCAAATCTGAGATTTCATTTAACTCCAGCTCTCGACTCAGGTTCGGGAAAGCCCCGTGAGCTTCTCGCTGTAGAGTGACAATAGAACGAACACGCTATTTGTTGTTTGTTTACATCACGCAGTCTGTTCTTCTTCTCTCGGTTATCACGCAGTCTGTCTTCCGGTTGTTGCCTCTTTTGAATGACGAATACACACAACCGCCGCCTGCTGGTACGGAGAGTTATTGCCACCCACGCATGCGCAGTTCGTACGTGCTTCTTGGCCGTCGGCTGAAGTCTTTGCGGTGTGTTCCAGTGCGACACATGGCCAAGACGCAGAGACGCGAGGCCACGCAACAGTCGGGGGCCGTCTGTGTGAGTTCTTTGTTGTCAGATTGGTGTGTCCGGGCCTTTAGAGTTAGGTTGGGGAAGAGCGCAGGGCACTGGCTCTCGGTTAGGGTTAGGGTTGAGTTTATAGATCTAACGATGCATCCCATGAAGCATTGCATGAAGTCTGTTGACGAATCAGAGGCTGTTGTTGGGGCTGCATGGGACAGGGGGCGAAATGGGAAAGGGGCGAAATGGGAATAGATTGGGGGTGAAACGGGAAAGGGTGTCACAGGAAGGGGCGAAATGGGATTAAACCCTCTAAATCACACTGTGCATTTCATATTTATATCCAATCTAATATTTAATATTCCATTACTCACATACATATGTATATATAATATCCTGCTTTATATTTTGTCACTGTACATTTGTAATTCAACATGTATATGTTCTATGTTTTTTTATTGCTATTTTATTGCTATCGAGATGTTTCTAGTCTTTTCATTTTATTGTAATGCCGTGTCTTTTTATGCTGCAGCAACATAAACATTTCCCAACTTGGGTTCAATAAAATACTTCTCATCTTAACTAGTACATTTTGCACATACGCTCGTAAATGCTCCATCTCCACACATAAACACGTCACTTGGCAGCAGCATTAAGGCCGAGATGCTGTGTGTGCATGTGTGTTTCCACGTCTGTGTAATGGAGTGATAAAAAAGACAAGGGCAGAGAGTTAGAGCTCACCTGCAGAGCTGTCATACCAACAACACAGAGAGCTGTGCCGTTCACACGATCCGCTCCAACATTCTGCTACAGACGTGATGAGCTGCGAGTGCACGTATTATGTTGATGGAAAGCTAGAAGCATTACCACCAAGAGTGACACAGGCTGTGCTGGAACTGACAGCCCAAATCTGAATTTTGGCAAATATGCATGAAGGATTTCTGACTGCTTACATGAGCACAAAGTTCAAAAGATCCACCAATTTCACTGTTTTTGCTCAGAAAATCACCTGTGAAGCCTGTAGGGTTTTAGCGATGCTCAGTTAGTGTGTATTAGACGGCTGAGTTGAATACTCAATTCTGATTGTTCAATTTGGACAATTTAGAGGTTGTTTATCTTTTCATAACAGACCATTGCTTAGGATTTTCTCAATTTATCAAAACTCAACTTTAATGTCAATGTTTCAGTTTGTGTGTACAGACAGAGAGATCGAAATAACGTTTCCAACAATCCCGAATACAACTATACAAATATCTATATCCTATAAATATACACTATCAAACCGTGTTGTCAATAAAATGCCAGAACTTCCTAAATCCCAAGGGGAGGTTTCCAAATAGCTTGCCTTTCCTAACAAACTATTCAAAATTCAAAGACATTCAGTTTAAAACAACATTAGACAAAGAAAAGTAGCAAATCCTCACAATTTCTACGCTAGAAATTGGTTTTATTTGACAATTATGGCTCGAAAATCATTCATTGATTCAGACGATAAATTGACTCACAGTTTTGGCTCTAAAGCAAAATATGCAAAGATAAGAAAAGCAACATGTTATATGACCTTTTGCTTCCACTAAAGCCATGACTTTAGAGTTTATATTTAAGTTACATCATTATTTTTACTGGATGGTTAGGTGATATCATTTGTCGTTTTTCACCTGCCAGCCAGTGCATGAAAACGGATGCTATGCGATGATGAAAATCCGTTCTCTAGTAACAATAAAGCTAACTTATCAAACATTTCAGATGCTGATATCGTCTATACCAGGGATGGGCAACTTTGATGGTGGTGGGGGCCACATCATTGATGTACTGGCCACCAGGGGGCCGCAGATTCACTTGGAACACACACACACAAATTCCATGTGTTTATAGTATTAACAAATATAAATCTGATATCTTCATTGACATTTTACAATCAAAGGGAACATCCCCAAAAAATGGGAACATCCTCTAATAAGCTCACTAAACTAATATCAGTTCACAGAAATTTTATTTCATTTTTACAAGTGGCATGTTTGTATTGAACAGGTTATTTAACAGTGGAATAAAACTATTTTAAACTATTGGAAAGCACAAAAAATGTGTGTGTATTGAGATTAACCATTAGATGACATAACCATGAAGTCATGAACACTAACCCAGACATTAGTTGTCTAACTTGAACCTAAGACTGATACGCAGAGTGAAGCAGGTAGGACCCAAACGCAGATAACACTGATAATACCTTTATTTCAAGGGCTCTTATCTTAACATATAACATGGACAAACAAAACACTCCACGGTGAACTCCGTCACAAACAAAAGAAGCACCAACACTGAACACAGGACGAGACAAGACTAAATACAGGGAGGGATAATCACAAGACGAGAAACAGCCGGGCAGGGGAGGAGAAACACAAGGGCCACAGGTGAACACAATCAGATAACGAGACACACCAGGGAAACTAACGACCGGAGGAAAAACACAGGGAAAAGGACCAGACAATAACCCAGGAGGAAAACATGACAGAGAGAACAGCAAAAAACACCCAAACCTAGACATAGAACTGTGACATGACAAGATAATCGTGACAGAGACACTTGTAGCCTGTCTCTGCATTCCCCTTATTTCACAATAAGGGGAATGTCAACACAGACACCTGTCAGCCCGCACTGTGCTGTTCCTCAGCGCCGCGCCACTCCCCCTCCCTCCCGCTGAAAATATGAATGAAAAGCGTAGTAATCATAGATAACACGGCAGGGTCCGTGACAGTTTGTTTTCATCTGATTTCAAATAAACAAAGTCTTGGTTTTTAGAATATTAAACTTGTTTCGCCAAATTCAGATGATAAAAACAATTTGTATGCTTGTAAAGGCATAATTACAAGAGGCAACTTAACGTCACAGCAGGCATAACAACAGCCGGTGTTTCTTGTGAGGGTTTCCCCGGGAAACAAACACGATACACACAAACGCGTCACAGATTATTTCGCGGTATTTGAAGTCATCTATGCAGCTCGCGACGTAACTAGGAGTCTAGTGGACGGTATCAGTACTACAAGTAAAACGTTTTTTTATTAATTACGTTGTTTATAAATTAATCTGAGGGCCGCAAAAAGAGGAGGTGGGGGCCGCCATTTGCCCATCCCTGGTCTATACTGTCTTCCTCTCTCAACCTTCTCTTCACACCACTGAGAAACCACAATGTGTGTAATACTCTATCAAACTACCCTATTCATTCCTTACATTTTAACCAAGCACTGATTGATTGACTTTAACAAAAGAACCAGAGCTTTTTCCACTGTCCTGCCCAATTGTAATTAAATCTAACCTTCAGTTTGAGTCTGCTGCTTTGAGCAATCCCAGCAACGATTTCACGAGGAACAATTCAAAGGCTACAGCTGTGTGATGCAGATAGCTGGAGATTGGATTTAACATTATTGAACGTCCATTCAATTCAATCAGTGAATCTGAGAGCTGTGTGAAGGTGTTTATCTTTCATTTCACAAGATCAGTTTCTGTTTACATGAAAAACCCGGCAGAACTTTCATTTTCTTAACTACAAACTTTGAATAAAACCTTCAAAGTCAGTACAGGGTTACTGTTTATTATCCATGAAGTTGGAAAGTATAATGAATGGGTTCTGGATGCTCTCTAGGGTTTAGGGTTAGCACTCTAATCCTATAATATTGGAGGGTATAGTAGTATAATCTGTACATATGCGTAGGTATTAGGGCTGTACCCGAATATCCGAATATTCGTTCGTTGGAGTACTATTCGGGTTTTAATTATTCGGATATTCGTTTTGTTTTGTTCGTTTTTTTTGCGGCTGCCCAATTGAATTTATTGAAAAATCCAATCAACGTAAGAGCTTGTGCCTCTTCGGGGGGTGCCAACACTTAACCATAAACTTTATAGTTTACTTTCTCCGTCTTTATATGTAGATATGACTTTTTTCCGTTAATCTCCTTCACGTTGTTTCCATAGCAACAACAACTTCCTGTCAACAGTGCTAACTCTCCTTCAAAATAAAAGCATGTCCATACAAAATAGGAAGCCAAGCCAAATTACACTTAAGACATATACAACTGCAACAAAAGTAACAAACACAATGCAATATCCTTTTCAATTTCAAAGAACACAAATTGGGTTACATTAACAAATAACTATAAACCAACAATACTGTAGAATAACAAAATGAAAGCCGTGAATAAACCGATATACACGTGTTGAAGCGGTTCACTGCTGCTTACTATGCGCGCACCCCCCCCCCCCCCCCCCCCCCACGCGCGGGCCGAATATCCGAATATTCGCTGCTGATTACTACCGAATATCCGGAGCCCGAAAAATGGTATTCGGGACAGCCCTAGTAGGTATGTATTTTTAAACATAAAATTGTATTTAAGTCAGGGTTTTTTACACATTTTTAGCATGTTATAAAAAGGTGAAGAACGTAGATTGAAATAGAAAAGATTGAATAAAAGTTAGAAGCTAAAATGAACTAAAAGTACTTGAAGAACCAAAATCTTAAGAAAGACTTACTCATAGCTACGGTATTCCATACACCTTTTGACCTGATAAATAATATAACTTTTTAAACAACATCTTCTCAAATCCAGATTCAATTGTGAGGATAAAGAACCAGCAACCAAATCCAACAAAAAATAGGACAAAACAGTCAGTTATATTCCTTAGTGACTCTTTTTCTTGTGTAAGAAACAACAGCTCACAAACAACCAGTTATAATTGGTTTCTGCCTTCTTTATCATATCAGCTAGCAGCGCTGCTATCCAGTCAGCATGAGTCTGCAGTCTCTTCAGTAATGTGTCCTTAAGGAAGTCATGAAATGCTCAGTAATCCTTAATGTCGTCTGCACACAAACCGAGTTGTAGTTCCTCAGACATCAGTTGACATCAGGATAACAAGCAGAGGCACAGCTGCAGCTTCATGGCTGATTGGGCTGTAGGCAGAATGCAAGTGTTTTGAACACAGAGAGAGAGCTGAATGTTCCGCCCTGTGTGATTCTGGTTTGTCAGCTCCTCTGTGCAACGAGGTGCCCATATCAACATCATCCTTTCATTTAGACAAAATAGGGTGAAGCTACAGCTCCCTGGTTACTGACGCTGGGATTTTCTCCTTTGTTGCAGCCTTACGTGATTAGGCTGATAAGACGGGCGGGTTTTCACATTAAAGTATTGCCTGTGGCTTCTCAATTAAAGAGAAATCCTCAAAGATGGAGGCATGTTTTTGAACGTTTCTGGGCATGCTAATTAATTGAGTGAGCCTCTATGGTAGCTCTTTTTGCATTACAGCAGAAGAGGACATATAATGCTCATTTTCAGGTTCATATTTGTATTTTGTGTCTCTTCTTTGACATGTGTATTTGCTTTAATGTCCAAAAAGCTCTTTATTTTTCTCATACTGCCTGTGCTGCAGCACCTCTTTTCACCATCTGTCTGAAACCAGAGCCCAGTCTGCTCTGATTGGTTAGCTGGTCTGCTCTGCTGTGATTGGTCAACCACTTTAAGATGTCCAGAATGCATTGGAGCGCCAGCCAATAGAAGCACACGTATTACAGTACATAGTGATGTTATTATGTTATGGAAGCAAACAAAGGAGTCAAATCGAGGCATTCACCAAAACCTATATAGCACACTACAGGAAAGGGAAAATGCATAATATGGCCTCTTCAAAACGGATGCCTTCTAACAACACTGGACTGCCTGTAATGCTGGAAAATACTGTACATTATGAAGAAGAAAAATAATCCAGGGACACGGAAGAAAAATGAATCAGAGGAACATCTAACTTACTGTAAGGCACAAATAAGCAAGGTAGGCATTTGTGGAGAATGAGCCTTATTGATTGGACAAACCACCACGCAGTGAACCCATTGGTCTTAAAGGAGGAATGCTGAGTCATGCTGTTGTCACGCAGTCAGCCACTCAGGGTGACGACAGGTCAGAGGGCTGTGTGGATAAATAGATATCTGGGTAATAGTCGGCATTACCCGAGTGAGTTATAACGACCTCTTTTCAAGTTCCTATCAGCGCATCCTCCGTTTCTACTATAATCCATCTAATGGAGTCAATCCAAGGTCAGGGATTTCCCAATGTGAATTAAAACAAGCTGAAGTGCTGTTTTTGTTCAATTAATAGAGATGGGTTTTTATCTTAAAAAACACATTTTGCACAAACAACTTATTTTTTGGCTTGACTAATGATAGCAAAAACGATGGTGTCTCCATGGCAATGTGAGAAACTGGAGCGAGTGTGCTTCATTTTTATTTTCCACTTCCAGTATCTCAACATTTAAAATGCCTAAGCCACACAGGATATATTTAGTTTACACAAGCTGTTGTCTATAATACAAGTTGCAGTTATTCTCCTATAACTATTTATATTTTCCTGTGCTGCTTCCTGTCGCTCTTTGCCGTTATATAGTGGCCTAAATACACCCTGAGGGATCCGTTTCATCTTATCTTAATGGAAAGACAGACCAGAGGCTGGGTGAAGTCATAGTGAGCCCTGCTGTTGTTTGGATGTCCTTTAGCTAGAGGCAAGGACGGAGCGATAAACAGACATGGAGAGAGGACGTGAAGGAGAGAGGAGTACACAGGCCTGCCAAGTGGAGAAAGAGCCAAGATGAGCATGGTCTTGGGCTAAATAAAAGACAGAGCAAGTAAGAGCTGAAAGAAGGAAAGACAAAATAACCAGCCATCAACCCACTTGGATAATATGATTATAAATAATGTCAAGGCATCTCACAGGATTCTCTAAATTGGTGCCAAAAAAGTGTCTCAAAATGCAGACGATACATTTCTGTTGCCGTTCTAATTTAGAAAGACGTTTACTGCATAGCTGGCGAGCCTTAAACAGTCAAGTTTAAATAGCTTGGAAACAATTATTTAAAACAGTTGCGCTGTGTGAATATTTTGAAATTCAGCAAAACTATTCAAGTGGTGCTCACTGCAGAGCCATAACCACCTCTAGCTCCGCCTCTCTAGGCCTCTAGTGACGCTGACAAAACGGTGGACAGGAAATTACGTTGCCTTAGGGTTAGGGTTAGGGAATAAAAAAGAGCTAACGTAACATAGTGTGAAGCCCAAGTATAGCCACAAAGACCTCAAATGCCAGTAAACGTTAATTTTGCCAACTCTTGCCATTCTTAATCTTATTAGAATAGTGTCCGTATCTTGCACACTCGTACAAAGTTCAGTTTACTGACATTACGTCGATTCTTTGAATTATTTCTGACTCCTCAACGTGTGTCAGCTTTGTGTATCTTCCTGCCAACGAGCAAGACGAACGTCACTAGTTCCAGAGAGGCGGAGCTACAGCTCCAGAGAGGCGGAGCTACAGCTCCAGAGAGGGGGAGCTAGAGGTTATGGCTCTGCAGTGAGCACCCTCTCAAACCATTTACCATTCCTATCAGAGGGCATTTTATTACCCAATGTGTTGGAAGTATTTTATGTTTTACTCCCATTTTAGGTCCCATTGACATCAAAAGTGCATTTTACAAGAGAAACCTTCAGAATGGAAGATTGCATTAAATACATAATTACAACTGTACACTGAAAAAAATGTGGTTTGACATCAAAAGATGAATATGAGACAAAAGGTCAGTATTTCAGCTTTTAATTCCAGGTATAGATCTGTTAAACAACTGAGAAGATAGCCCCTTTTGTTTAAACCCACCAATTTTTCAAGTGAGTGAACTGTAGTATAGTATTTCTAATATATCTTTTTTTTATGGCAGCAAAGGCTACTCTGGCTGTCTAATAAACATATAAAATGCATCACCTTAAAATGTAACGTATTAAAAGGTCAACAGTTAAGTTGTTAACAGTGGAAAGTAGTAAACACATTCAGTAAACTGTGATGAGTAGATCCTGCTGAGCAGACTCTAATGACTTGTTCCACCTTGCTCAGCAGATGCTAACGTTAAAGCCACTGTTTGTAGCTATAGGTGTTCCTCTGAGTCTTATAACCCCTCTGAATAGAGCTCTTGATAATGAATGATACAAAAAGGGGTCTTTCTCTGACTCTCCCATCACGAAAAACCAATAGTAGACTGGTCCCTGGTGACCATACTGCTGGCAGGAAAAGAAGTCGAAGCAGAATTTAGCTTCCACGATACTGATGTGAGCCGTAGAAATCGTCTGCCAGAAAGATTTGTTTTCTAGTTGTGTGGGCTGCTGTCAAGTTTGCCGGTCTAGACTTTGCAGTGGCTTTGGTCAAAATCGTTATTTCTTTTATGGCTGACCCACATATTCACCCACTGAAGGTATTGAGTGTAAATAATACCTGTACATACTCTAGAGCAGGGGTGTCAAACTCAAGGCCCGGGGGCCAAATCCGGCCCGTGACGTCATTTCATGTGGCCCCACAAGAGCTTGCAAAGAATATAATAGGTTTATTATACGGTTTCAAGCCGCTTTACAGAAGCACGTTGCTCATAAACTACATGTCCCACAATGCATCTCAAATATGCCTTTTTTTTCCTCCAGAATGTGGCTTTTCTTTTTAAATCATTTTGTGACATTCTCACTGAAAAGACTTGCAATTATTTGCCCTAGACTTCTGCTTTCAGACGTAGTTAATTGGGAAGTCATTACCCTATCCGATAATAATCCAATGCAGAGGCAATCATGTATTATTATATATATATATTAAATATTTATTTTTATATAGTCTTAAAGTTACAACCGGCCCTTTGAGTGCAACCATAATGCTGATGTGGCACGCGATGAAATGGAGTTCGACACCCCTGCTTTAGAGGGTTTTATAAATTACAGTAAGACCATGCTATCTGATGGACAGACATAGTGCGCTCCTTGGATGAAATAAACATGTATTGGTTGGATGTAAAATTAACGAGGCGAGGAAAGAGCTGGCCCAAAGTTGTCATTAATGATGGATTACATATGAGGTTTTCTGCCGACCATATGCAGCCGTATGCAAATTGCTGCTTCCTTCCATTTCCCCCTTCACGTAGGCTGCTTTGTCGTCTTATACTTGTTGTGATGTTTCTATTAATGCTCCTCATTTCATTCCTTCCAGATGCATGCGTTTAAACGAGAACACAGCACTAATACGGCTTGAATCGTTTAGTAGATAAATCAGAAATATGCAAGCAAGATATGAGCGAATAATGAAAGATGTATCACAAGCGTATTAAATAAAACTCATCCCAATATGACGTGTTCAGTTCGTAATATGTTTTAGATATTTTTCTAGAAATCTAGTGGCAACGGAATAGTAAATCGTTGCCAATTAAATAGCATTTTACACGGCTAAAAACATTGTAGAAGCTTTATTTTAGCACTAAATCAGATACGTGGATTGGTCAAAAGTATGCAGAATGAAGCAATGGTCAAACAATCTTCTGCTTCTGATTCAACGTATCTACAAACACAACTCTGTGCAGAGGCTGTCGCCCACAAGCTCCTGTCTTTCAATACGGCCACCAGAAGGACTGTTACATCACCTGAAAGCCTTCACATTTCAACAATCCTGTGCAGAGCGACGACACAGCCGCTCCATTAAGAAACAGGCTGAAACCTCACCGAGCTGAGACTGATTCCTCCCCCTCTGCTGAAAAGCCACGAACACAAAGTAAGGATGTTACGGAGGAAGAAGAGGAAGAGGAGGAAGAGGAGCAGACAGGTGTTAAACACCCGAGGGCTCCAGTTGGAGGAATACAAATGGCAGGATCAGCTTCTTGTGTCTTCCTGTTCGTCTGACTCCATATAAACCTGAAACTGCTTAACGACCAGAAGGGGTTTGACAGGGCAGTCTTTTTAGCACTAACTATTTTTATTTAATGTAATTAAAATAACAAGGTCAGGGACGCACATAAAGAGACAGTGTCTACTAGAGTTATGCATCACTGTTTCAACATAAAGCGGCGCTATTATGGTTTTTGGGGTTTAACTGTAGTGTGTTATGGTTTTTAGGGCTGTCCCGAACACCATTTCTCGGGCTCCGGATATTCGGTAGTAATCAGCAGCGAATATTCGAATATTCGGTGCGGAGATTTTTTTTCATAACACGCTCCGAGACACCTGACAACACACTGTTAAGCAGAAGCGCAGAAAGAGCATACTATTACGATTTATATTTATTTATTGTCTCAGTACTCGCATACATTAAAACTAAATGTGTCCTCTGCATTTAACCCAGCCGCAGTGCAGCGCCGGGGATATAGGCGTAAACAGTAAACGGTATTTAAATAAATGAAGAACGAAAAATAAATGAACGAACTGTATGCCAATAATTGCCTTAGCCCCAGATGTTCCCACATCGCTCCTATTATTTTCACTATTCGGATAAAATTGAAAAACTAATATAAAAAAACAATTCGGTTGCTTGCTTGCAACTATTTTCCAAGGATAGTAAGAGCACGATTTTATCATGTGTAACGTTACTGTTTAAACGGCGGATAACGCAGCTTCATCATGGCAACTTGACAACAGCTAAGCTAAGCTAGGCTACTACTTACAGCATCCGGTGACTTTTCAGAGTTGTTGTGCCACCGGCCAGTTTCTTGTCGCATATTTGGCACACTGCCTTCTTCTTACCGTCGTCCAATTTAAAATGGTCCCACACAGCTGGAGTCTTCGGCATTTTGTGTTCAGGTGTGTGAAGCGAGGTGAAGCAAGGAGAAGCGTGCCGTTTGCGTTCGTGACTGTGAGTGAACGCGATGTCAGGAGCACAGGCTGAGATTGTATATATTTCCGCATTTTAACAGTGCAATTCAAAAGTATAAATATAGTATAAGAATATGGAAATTCGCCTTTATTGATAGCATACATTTAGGGGAAAAAAAAAAATTTTGGAAAAAAAATAAAAAAACGAATATCCGAATAATGAAATTGAAACCCGAATAGTTGGCCAACGAACGAATATTCGAATAGTCGAATATTCGGGTACAGCCCTAATGGTTTTATGCCTGGAAATGGTCTGCAAAGGCTATCCCAATCCCACAGATCAGGGGGTTTCTCTCCCACACACACACTTCCCCCCCCCCCCCTTAGGCCTTGTAACTCAGCACTTTAGTGAACAGTTTTGCACTTTATTAGCGTGATTGCACAGTACCGTTTGGCATGGCATATTTGCACATTTTATATATTTTATACTAATTATTGAGATGGTATTTATTAAAGGATTACACCGTATTGATTGAAATGTCGTCTGGCAGGTGCTGGTCGGGTCCTCGGCTCCGCCTGACAAGATAGGGGAGTTAGCGAGAGCGCCGAAAGTGCTTATGCTAGAATGACAGCGGTTAAGAAGAATCCGGGTTCAAATAATATGTGGGGGTGTAGACATCATAGCGTTAAGTGCGATTAATTGTTCAAGTGCTGACTGCGTTTAGTTGGGTTTGTATGTGTGTAATTCTGTTCAGTTATATGTTCCCCCTCCCATTATGTCTGTTGCTGGATTGTGTGCACCTGGTGCCCTGTGTTGTCTCCTCCCCCCTCACCTGTGTCTAATTGCTGATTAGTGTGTGGGTATTTAGGCTCTGTTTTGCTGTCTGTTAGAAAAAGGGAGTGTGTGTGAGATCCTGGTGGCTGGGCTCACGTGAACAGCAGCAGCAGCAGCAGCAGCAGCAGCAGCAGCAGCAGCAGCAGCAGCAGCAGCAGCAGCAGCAGCAGCAGCAGCAGCAGCAGCAGCAGCAGCAGCAGCAGCAGCAGCAGCAGCAGCAGCAGCAGCAGCAGCAGCAGCAGCAGCAGCAGCAGGATTGAGGCTGTGTGTAATGTGTTCATGTTTTAATAAATGCCCACACCGGGTTATAATTTTGGACGTTCTGCCTCTGCCTCCTTGCTTGGTCGGGCCGCTCAATTGTCAGCTTCACAATTGGTGTCAGAAGTGGGATTGACCAAGCGAGGAGGTGAAAATGACGAGGGGAAAGAAGAGGGACCAAAGAGAGGAACCGCGGCTGGGGGTGGCTATGCCTGGAACTGACCAGGGGGCCACGGCTGCTGAAGCAGCAGGAGACGAGAGACAAGCAGCAGGAGGCGACGTTGAAACCGGGTGGCTGACTGGTTGTCCCGAAGCCGAGACTTTTAGGACACTGTGCTTCCTGGGGAGAGGGGTAAGGAAATGTGACTAAGGTAAATGCCCACACCGGGTTATCATTTTGGACGTTCTGCCTCTGCCTCCTTGCTTGGTCGGGCCGCTCAATTGTCAGCTTCACACTCTCCAACACATTGTACGCTAAGGGCGGGACATGTCTTATCGGTTGACCAATCACAACAGAGCCGGCCAGCTAACCAATCAGAACAGACTGGGTTTCAGACAGAGGGTGAAATAAATTCAAAGAAATGTTGGATTTACGTCACTAGTTTGTAATATTGTGACACAATAAATGTAATGTCATGCCCTGAAAGACCTGATTTAATAGTCGTCACTCGGTGAACCATTGAGGCTGGTTTCATTATGGCTCTTACAGTCTGGAGTACAATCCCACCACACCACGCTGGAATGAGTTCTCAGGTCAGACCTCTCATAAAAAAGGTAATAATAAAAACACACTGGCTGTGTTCACAGACAAACCTCCATCATACTGGAGGTGGAAGACAAACTGACTGGCTCTCAGGAGACTTTACACAAAGACAAAAGAAGAATATTTGTCTGACAAATCAGTCGCTCAGGGATTTTGGGCCCCATGAAAAGATATCACATTGGTTACTTAAACATTTTTTTCTTAATGTTCTAAAATAATTTGGGCCCCTGTCAGTTAGAATGATCCTAACTTTTCAACCCCTTGCGGCGCCCCTGCAGCCGCACATATCAGCCAATCGAGCATCGGGGTTGCTTTTAAAATGTAACTGCGCAATAGCATAGACAACAATGTCATCAATTAATGCATGGGCTCCGTTGTCAAGGTTGAATTAACAACTGGAAGCACAGAAATCAACGCTGATGTTTGTTTTCTTCCACTAAAGTGCTATGGGTATTACTAATCAGGAAAGGATACATCAAGTCTTAATTAAGAACATTAGTGTCTGCAGTATTGTTTCCAAAAGTTATTTTTTCTGCCTGTAACAAAAGCAGCTGCATTTTAAAAAGTCTCAATTGTAGGGGTTTTTAAGTGGCCAGAATAGTATGGCTGCTAGGCATAAACGTAACAAAAGTTATCAAACTAATTATTCTGAATGAAGCCTCTGTTTTGCCTGTTATTGCAACTAAGAGGAATAGTGGCAGATGTAGCTTCTGGCTGTCTGAAGGCTAAGAAGACATTCAAGGTCAAACATTAAGAATGACTCATCAAATCACACACACACACCTCGCTAATCTGCAGGCCACTGTATATCTGTGAGCATCTGAGCATGTGTGTAAGTCAACAGATATGTCAGCAGTGTTTTATTCAGACTGGAGAGTGCTTGAAGCCAGTGTGCACCTCCATTTCACCCATATTTTTCTCACTGTCTGCAAGTGTACCTACGTGTGTGTCGGCGTATCTTAATGAAATCTGACAGTGAATTGTGACAATCAGCGATGGAACATCCTGCAGAGGTTAATAAGCTATACTCCTGCAGAAGACACACGCGCACACACACACGAGGGAAGTTAAGTAAAAAAAAAAAGTCTCTCTCTACTATGTAACACTCATTCAGGCACAAGCCTTATATTCAGAGATAACAAAGTTTGAATTCACGGCCCGGTACTCCGAGCCGCTGTGAGTGCCAATCTTTACAGTTTGTCATCTCCAGAAAAAAGCTGTGCAGGCCTTGAAGCGGCGGCATCGCTCCACTCGGCACTTCCTGTTTTCTGTGATCCATAATGGGATGTCACGCTGCATGTTGTCGTCTCTCTCACACACCACACACTTGTCAGACGGTATGCCAGGTGTCTGTGTGAAAAATAAATCTTTTTCAATACACAGGGAGTGACATCTCCACTGCTAAATTCCAGAAACTGCTTCTAATCGGTGACTTGGGAGTATGCTTCGAATGTGTTTCTTTCAGATATTATCAAGGTTTTAATAACCCAGACTTCCCTTTGTTGTCTTAATTTAGCCGAGCAGATGTTGAGCTGATACGAATTACTATGACTGATAATACTAACAGCCGCAACTGTAGTAGGGGTGTTTTCTACTCTGCCAGAAGAACAAGTCACAACACATGTTCTGAATACTCGATTGTTTCATTTTCTTGACAGATTTGTCAGGAAATTCTGCATTTTAATTAGAAAACATACATAATAATATTATACTTTTTAAACCAGTATAGCTTTGCTTTTGAATGGGCAGTAGGAAGGGTTTATCCCTAACAGCCCCACTCTATTCCCAAGTCTGGAGTCATGTTGTTTGGACCATCTGCTCTCTAACCCTGCCCCAGCTACACAGATCACTGCACCACCACCACCCCTGGATTATGGCGCACACACACACACACACACACGCACACACACACACCTTGGCTTTAATGTTGCTGCCAAGAGATGACGGCACATTTGTTTGTGTTTTCAGCAGCGATTTCCGCCATTACAGACGCAATGAGCCAAAATTGTCATATTCTCCCATTATTTGAAGAACTGATTCCCCAGCGTGCTGCACAAAATCATTAGAATTGTTAGACATGCAGAAATGTTCAAAAGGCAGGCAGGAGGATATTAGTAGATGTTGTTGTTGTTAAGAAATATTATTTCAAAACAGGCTATTCGTCAACATGATTACTTGCAAACACACTCACAGAAACACACTACAATATTTCCCCATCTCTGTCTCTTTCAATCGTTTCGTCTAGAAATACATGGAGATCTCAGAGGTCTATTTCTGACTCACTCTGACACTGAAGTCTCTCAGGCATGGCTGACACACACACACACACACACACACACACACACACACACGCCAGGCTAGGTAATACTTTTTTATGGCATTCCCCTGGAGATGCAAAATGATATCCTCCAAACGCTCTGACCAACCACCAGAAACTTCAGATTCACTGAGGACAGCATTTTAAATCAGGCTCAGCGATTTAAAATTCCTCGGCCCACTTCTTACATGCCATTGCCCTGAATTATGATTTATATAAAACTTGTTGCCATAGCAGCAAAACCCCTTCATTGCCTCCTTTTTGTCAGAGAAAGAAAAAAAGAAAAAACTGTCAGAGTGTAACTTACAGTATGAAATACGGTTTTCCAAAAAATGATGACGGTTGCCGAGCCTGAACTCTACAAAGGGGCGGAAAGCAGCTTTATGGGATTACAAATGACTGCAAGAAGGGTTAAATAACAGCAGCAGCAAACAAGTCTTGCATCACCAATCGTGAAGTTCAATGCCACAGGAGAATGGCAGACATCGACTGATTTACTGACGATGTAAGACCATGTAAAAGTGTCTATACTAGAGCTGAGAACTCTCTTTAAAGAGGCCCAATTATGCTATCAAGGGTTTGCCTTTTCGGTAGTGTGTTATTGTGCATGTCAATGGTCTGCAAAGGCTACAATCCCTGTGTTCCCTCCAGAGGGAGTTTCTCTCCCCTGTCTCACACACTCCCCTCCCCCCCTGCCTGAAACGCCTCCATTGGACTCCTTTGTTTACTTCTGCAACATAGTGACATCACCATTTAAAACTGGGGCTACTATTGACTAGCGCTTCAACACATTGGACGTAATTGGCTAAGGGGAGGGACTTCTCTAAGCGGTTGACCAATCATAGCAGAGCCGGCTAGCTAACCAATCAGAGCAGAATAGGCTCTGGTTTCAGACAGAGGGTGAAAAGAGGTAGTATGAGAGAAATAAAGAGCTTTTTGAACATTAAAGCATGGAGACATGTCCCAGGAGAGACTCTGATATGAACCTGAACATATGCACAATAGGTCTTATTTAAAAGGCTTAGGGTACAAGAGTACATCATCAATAGAAATCAGCGTCCAGTCAACTTGCCCCAAAATGTAACCGAAAAGAAATTCCGAATACAAGAGTGTCAAAACTAAAAAAGGGAGCTTATCTTGATCAATCGGAGTAAAATACAAAGAACACAAAAAGACACTCAGGATTAAAGTAGGCCAGTCAGTATGAGATAAGAAATGTAGATGCCGCAATCACTCTCCAGTGAGCCTCATCTTTCATTCAGCTTGTCATGTGTCAGAGAGCTGCTCACACACATTTCAAGGTTGCTATGTTTTCCTGAATGCGGCTCTAGCCCACGGAGATCAGCGGTCAGCGTGAGCAGATGGCCCCGCGCTATCGGCCCATTCGGCTGTGGATTAATACAACAAAGCACGGGAGATACGAGGCTCAGATGTGACGCCTGTGGGAGTGTGTGACTTGACATGTTAAAATAATGCTCTATTGTTTTATTTGGTAGCAGGAAATACTGCTCACCTCAGCTTCGAATTGATTCTGTCATAATCAAGGAAATACTGAGAACGGGGAGCAATTCTGTAATCATAATGCTTGAAATTCTTAATTTTACTTTGTGATGGATTATTCAATTATGTATTTGATGTACTACACAGCTGCACTTAAGTCATCTGTGATGCACTCATCCAATTGCCACAGCAAATGTCCCTAAGTCTGAGTCTGAACCAAGGCTCTCTACACGGCTTTAACGCTGCATGATGTTTTACATTTCACAATGTAATGCATGTAATCCTTTGCAGAGGCCCACGGAGGCTTATGCATGCTTGTCCTTTCAAGGTATGACCTGAAATGTAGAAGAACTTAATTGTGCATTAATATTGCATACTTAACAGTCAGTGAGTTATCTTGTTGCATTATTTCCCAAAAGGGATTTTATTTTGTAACCTTTTTTTGGGGTGTTGCTTGGCATTGCAAAGTGACCTTTCGGGAACATGCAGGTCTGAATAACTCTACATATCCAAGTGAAAATGTGGTTATTTTACCATGGAGGTAAAGTCATTTAAAACCAACTGTGATGTGTTATGTAGACATATTTACTTTTCAAATGAATTCAAGCCGTTAACAAAGCAATGCTTACTGTGTTTGTACTGTATTCTGCTAAATAAATCAAATACATGCCACTGTTTGAGAACTATTTTAATTCCTTATTTATTACTAAAAATGTCTCCATAAGAATTTCAGGCATAGGAATCACAAACTTGGAAATAACAAATCCTAGTGGGCTACATAATTAAAAAGGCTCAAGGCCATCGGAGCATGACTGTTTAAAAAGGGGTATATTGGTACAATTGGTTTCACATAATATGCTTACTTAACAAGTAAAAATACCTTTACATTGACAATAAGAAATGTTGTAGTATGCATCCAGGTGTGGACATACAGGATGCCATGGTGTGGAGAATAAGCTAACGACGTTAAAAAAAAGTTGTTTCAATGTGACTCAAAAGAGCCTACACTGCACTAAGCCTCGGCACACACCTAGTCAAAGGCTGCTGAATTATGAATTTTTTTCAGCCTCCACGTCTTCAGCAACAAAGAGAAATACAGAGAGCACACATCTTATATTGGTGTCAGTAGCAAGTCCTTGGAGAGTGTAACCGAGTTGACGTATCAGTAGTAAAGAGAAGGCCTCTCCAAAAAAGCCACCTGGAAGCCTGTGTGAGCCCGAGGCCCGTCAGACCCATACAGCTCCACCATAATAACAAACTGGAACCGTAAACAAGCTTTGACCCGGGGTGAATGTGGTGGAAAGGCTGTGTTAGAAGTTTGAACCTTGTCATTTTGGAAAGTGAGAGATGAAAGCACCGCTCCTCGGGCAAAAAAACATTTAAAATGCCCTTGAAAGCACACAGGTACAGACGGGCGTGCATCCCCATCAGCTGGGCCAAAGCAAATTAAATGTTTAACTGAGATAATTCCAGTTAATGAGCTCCTGAATCTACTATATAAACAGTACACGTGTTCTACTTCCTAGAACTGCATGCTGTATGAATAAATATTTAAGAGTATTGTACATCAAAAGGCACACATTTCTTATTCCACACACATACACTCTGGCATAACAACAGGGGAATTGCAAGGCATATCATAAAATATTCCGAATAAGCAAACAAGGAGGCAGCAAAGGGAATTGTATGAATGCAACAGTATAATCAAATGCCCAGTTATCAACAAGCCTGAGTCTTATGTTCAATCTATGTCTCATTTCCTAGTATGCTTGTCATCATGAAGGATCAAAGTTTGGAGAAAGTGCCTTATTTAGCTGCATAATTATGTATAAGCCCCCAGAACCACATTAACAAGTAAAACAAAATGCCAGCACACTCTGAGCTGCTACAGGTGATTAATGACTGATCTGATTGTCGTGCCTAATGACCCGATAGTGATGGATGCAGCATTTGAAACAAACCGGGTTTGCCTTCAGGCATGCCTCCAAAGCATGTATTTTTACAAGTGGAAACAGGAATGTGCGCCAAACTCCGTAGAGAATGTTACCCATTTAAGGTATCTTTGCTTTTTGACTTTAATCCATGCATTTGTACTATCAATTAAGACATTTTAGCAATTAAATGGAAGCTTTTTGTTAATTCGGCATTCAATTAAATACCAAGCAGCATGTTTTTTAATAAAGAAAATCCAACTTTAATCAAGTGTTCAGCTCTTATTTCCCACACTAAATACAGCATTCGTGAGCAGTGTGGAAGCGTGAATCAATTGTGAAAGTGAATCATTTCAATATGGAAAATAAATGCTTACGGGTTTAATCAAGGCCGAAAGTACAAAAATACATTTGAAATATAGGCTTAATAGAATGTATTGTTATACCAATTAGGGAAATCTTACCAATAAGAGATAAAACACTAAATTGGCAACAATTTCTAAGGGAGTTTGGTGCTCCATTCTCACACCAGAACGGTAGTTAAAGGGTCTAAACCTGAGGGGTGATACACTACTGAGGCCTCATTCAACACTCCTTACCTTTGTTAGCTGTGCTATTTTCTTGCTCATCTTCAGGTGCAGGTCTTGGGTATATTCCATGGCGATGCCAGTCTGAAACGACATGCTGGTTCCCGTGGATGAACTAAATTTCCCCTGACCGGCAGGGCAGTAATACTGCTGCCAACCCGACCCAGTCGCCATCTTCACGATTATGCTTTCTGATAAGAGATATATGGACTGTAATATTAAACTGCACGGCTCTCAGTAGAAACCAGTGGAGAGCTCTGGAGCAAGTGAGCGTTTTTTTCCGGCAACACTTTGAAAAAAAAATCAAATATATGAAGCCTTTTTAGCCCACAAAGTGTTAAAATTAGGATTCATTTTTGCTTGCATCCGGATAATAATACACCAAAAGGTGATTTTTCAGGTTTTTAAGCCCCAGAAACGTTTGCTACTACCATCTTGTCCGTGGACAAAAAGCGTCCGTTTGCAGCGGTCCTGTCTGCTGTCACCTGCCGGGATGTGGAGCTTGTTTTCGGGGCAGCTGACTGACAGGCTCCCGGTCGGTCACCTTGATGCTGGATGTGTTTTCTATCCGTTAAGAGTGATTCCTCCTCGCTGCATTCCGGCTACATTGACGGAGAGTGTGTAGAGATTGGAGGTGTGTGTGTGTAGGACTGGCTTCTCTGTTGCCATGGATCACCTCAACAGTTTATGCTGCATTCACGTAGGATGGGAGCAGCGCTGCCTTCAGGTGGTGTGGGAAAAATCAAAACATTGACGTGTGAGCGACCCTGCGAATGTGGTGAAAGCGAAGTGTGACGTTCAAGGGGCGGGGGTTGATTGCAAATATTGGGATTATAATTTAAATAACAATTATGCGGGGTCATATCTACGTCAATATATTGATTAAATATACGTATAAAAAAAAATACCACATTGTTAACAAGCAATGTCATACACTGAACTGTCAGTCTTGATGTCGTTACTTTTAAATGTGAAATGTGTAATACAATATAATGTTTAATCTCATATATTTCGGTTGATTGTGATATTGTTGGGAAGTGTTATGAAAAAGATGACTGGAGAGAATAATATAGGATAAGAAGTTGATTTGTAAATATGAAAAAATACATTAAATATTTGTTATGAACCTTGCCAACAATGTCTGGACTTGATTTAATATAGTTATGCATACATTATTTATGTTATGTTTTTCATTTATTAATCCGTAATATCTTCCATTACAAACAGTGAAATAAGAAAACACAATTAGGCATTATTGTGTACATTTTTTTCTTTTAAATAGATTTTTGATCCGTGTATCCCGTAATCGATATAACTGGCCTGCTCTCGTCTATCCCACATGCTCCACTGAGATCCAACATCTAGTTTCAGGGGGCCTGTGGAACTGCCAGTCAGCTGTTCCTAAGGCTGACTTCATCTCTGGCTACGCTTCCCTGCAGTCCCTGGATTTCCTTGCTCTCACTGAGACCTGGATTACTCCATTCAACACATCCACCCCAGCAGCTCTCTCCACAGCATATTCCTTCTCCCATACACCCAGAGCCACTGGCAGAGGAGGTGGCACTGGTCTCCTGCTCTCTCCCAAATGGAGCTTTTCCCTCTTCAAGCTACCTAATTTCATTCCTTCCACCTTTGAATTCCATTCACAGTAACCCATCCTATACAATTAACCATTGTTGTTCTCTACCGTCCACCAGGCGCCTTGGGGGACTTCTTGGAGGAATTAGATAATCTCCTCTCACACATCCCTGAAACTGGCCCTCCGGCTGTACTTCTCGGAGACTTCAACCTCCAGACGGGGAAGATAGACGAACTAATATCTCTGTTAACCGCCTTCGCTTTCTCATTGTCTCCATCCCCACCAACTCATAAAGCTGGCAATGTCCTTGATCTCATATTCTCAAGGAACTGCACTACTTCTAACCTCTCTGTTAACCCGCTCCACACATCGGATCACTTTTTCATTTCATTCTCTCTACCCCTTTCCAAACATAACAAACTAATCTCTTCTCATCCTGCACCTGTCCGCCGTAACCTTCGTTCCCTCTCCCCCTCTACCTTTGCCTCATCGGTGCTCTCAGCCCTCCCTTCCTCTGATTTGTTTCAACTCCTGCCTCCAAACTCTGCTGCAGAAACTCTCCTCTCTACTCTCTCATCCTCTCTGGACTCTCTCTGTCCTCTCACATCTCGGCAGGCTCGTCAGTCCCCTCCTGCTCCCTGGCTAAATGACGCACTGCGTGCTAATAGAACTGTCCTTCGGGCAGCAGAGAGGAAACGGTGGAAATCCAAACACCGTGACGACCTCCTAACCTATCAGGCTCTCCTCTTTCTCTGCTTCCATCTCTCAGGCAAAGAGCACTTTCTTTCAAGATAAGATCCAATCTTCCTATTCCAATCCCAAAAAACTATTTTCTATCTTCTCCACCCTCTTGGACCCCCCCCAAAGCCCCTTCCCCCTCCTCCCTTCTGTCAAGTGACTTTGTTAACCACTTTGAAAAAAAGGTTGATGATATTCGCTCTTCTTTTTCTGACTCACCTTTACTCACTGCTGGGTCACCAGACCCTCCTTCCACCCACACACTAACCTCCTTTTCCCCTCTCTCTCCAAGTGAGGTTCTTACCCTCATTACTTCTGCCCGTCCTACAACCTGTCCTCTGGACCCTATCCCTTCAAACCTCCTTCAGACTATCGCTCCTGATATTCTACCGTTTCTCACCCATTTCATCAACACTTCTCTAACTTCTGGTCACTTTCCAAATAGTCTTAAGGAGGCAAGAGTAAACCCCCTCCTAAAGAAACCCACTCTCAACCCGTCTGATGTTATAAACTACAGGCCTGTCTCTCTCCTCCCGTTCCTGTCTAAAACACTTGAACGCGCTGTCTTTAAACAACTCTCCTGTTATCTCCATCAGAACAACCTTCTGGATCCGCACCAGTCTGGTTTCAAGGCAGGTCACTCCACAAAAACTGCCTTCCTTGCTGTCACTGAGGAACTGCACATGGCTAAAGCAGCATCCCTCTCCTCTGTCATCATCCTGTTGGACCCGTCTGCTGCATTCGACACTGTGAACCCTCGGATCCTCCTTCGCACTCCAAGAACTTGGAGTTTCAGGCTCTGCACTTTCCCTCCTCACCTCATACCTCAAAGACCGTATACCTACAGGGTTACTTGGAGAGGGTCGGAGTCCGACCCTTGTCAATTCACTTCAGGGCTCTGTTCTTGGTCCCCTCCTCTTCTTCTTGTACACAAACTCGCTCGGATCGGTCATTAGCCCGCATTGTTTTTCATACCACTGCTACGCTGACGACACCCAATTAATTCTGTCCTTTCCCCGCTCAGAGACCCAGGTCGGCGCACGCATCTCTGCTTGTCTAGCTGACAGCTCTCAGTGGATGTCTGCTCACCACCTCAAGCTCAACCTTGACAAGACTGAACTGCTTTTCCTTCCGGGAAAAGATTGTCCCACTCTTGACCTGACGATCAACATCGGCACCTCTGTTGTTTCCCCGACTCAGACTGCAAGGAATCTGGGTGTGACCCTGGATAACAACCTGTCCTTCACTGCAAACATCGCTGCTACAACCCGTTGCTGCAGATACACGCTGTACAACATCAGGAAGATACGTCCCCAGCTGACCCAGAAAGCCACGCAGGTTCTGGTCCATGCTCTCGTCATCTCACGCCTAGACTACTGCAACTCCCTCCTGGCTGGTCTACCTGCATGTGCCATCCGACCTCTGCAGCTCATCCAGAATGCAGCGGCTCGTCTGGTCTTCAACCTTCCTAAATTCTCCCACACCACTCCGCTCCTCCGCTCCCTTCACTGGCTTCCGGTAACTGCTAGAATCCACTTCAAGACAATGGTACTTGCGTACCATGCTACAAATGGATCTGGCCCTTCCTACATCCAGGACATGGTTAAACCGTACACCCAGCACGTGCACTCCGCTCTGCATCAGCCAAACGACTCATTGCACCCTCGCTGCGAGGGGGACCCAAGTTCCCATCAGCAAAAACACGTGGGTTAGCTATCCTGGCTCCAAGATGGTGGAATGAGCTCCCCATTGACATCAGGACAGCAGAAAGCTTACACACCTTCCAGACTGAAAACTCATCTCTTTCGACTCCACTTCGAGCAACAGAACTATTAACAGAGCACTTATATACTAATAAAGGACTGGCTTATCTAAAGCCAGCTGAGTAGCACTTGAAATGTTTTTGCTCTATGAAACCTGATGTACTTTTATGATTCTGTTTTCTTCAAGTTTGTATTTTGTTGGTCGAACGCACTTATTGTAAGTCGCTTTGGTTAAAAGCGTCAGCTAAATGCCATGTAAAAATACATATATACAATGAGAACACAGGTTTCAATATGTCTATAAAACATTGTTGTCGTTTTTACATATTCTTGATTTGTCTGCAACTTTACCCGACACCCTATATATTTAATAGTTTGTCTGTTGAAAAGCCTAACAGGGAAAAAAAAGTAAAAGTTCTGGTGTCAATTTAAATTGTAGAACCAAGACGGTATTGAGATCATGCATGACTTATCCCCAGGGGCTTACTTCTCAGAGATACAATTTCTATTATCCCCTCCTTTATAGGCATGTCACGGTTGTCCTGCTGTCGAATTGTAAAGTCTGTGTGGTAAACTTTAAAAAAATTAAACAGGGGAAGTTAGATTTGTACACCTACAGTAACTGTTAGAGCTATTTAGATCTTAATATATTCTTTCCATTTATGTATTAGTACCGAATTAAATATTCGGAGAAAACTTTGATTTACTGCGAGCCACACCTGTGATATAAGGAAGGGCTGGGACTGAGCGTGGGGAGGAAATTGTCTCCAGCAATGAACGGGGAATCGGAACAGTCTTTGACCTCACGTTACACTGATCATTTTGTTTGTTTAAATATATGGAAGTAAATAAATCGGCTGAGGAAGGCAAAGAAATCAGCGCCTACAGAGCTTTATTTGGATGGTTTTTAACGTGTGAGTCAAGAAGCGGATCCCTGTTGACGTGGCACAGTTTTTAGATATCCTACAAGAATGGGCCACGACAGTAACAATGCGGTCATGTTCGGTTATTTTCCCCGAGTTGACAAGCTATTTTTTTTCTTATATCACAGCTAAAATGTTGATATGGAAAGCTTTTTTCATGCCTACTGGCAATCCTTCAGGAGCATATGTATTCCTGAGAGCCTTGATTATGGTTATGAACTGATTATATGTATTTATTCAGGACATTTCTTCTTTCTTCGTTTTTCTAAATGTATTTGTACACAACATACATTTACACATTTTGCATACACTTCAACTAAAAGCAAATATGTAAAATGACATTATCTGTACCATAACATGTACCTTTTTAAGAGAAATACCTCCCAATGAAACATAATGACTGTTAAATGTGCTAAACCATCGATAAGTTCATGGTGTTCATACTGTTCTAGCAGTCAGGGTACTGATATGAATGTGTTCTCCTCAGCTTGCACGGCATTGCATGTTTCAAAGATTAAAACCTTGCGCACCATCTGGTGATTAAAATAATGTAAACTCTCAATGTTCCACTTCCTGTTTAACCGCACAGAAATTATACAATATGACAACCAAATGCTGCACACCTGAAACCAAGAGCTTTAGCCTTTTAAAAACATTAATATTCAATTTTACAAGATCTAAAGGTCTTAATATGCTGGTACTGTGATTGGGCACTGCAGAGTATATCTTTATTTACAATGATTGTTTTCTCTAATCCCAATAGACATGATAAAAGTGGATTTACCTGCCTCAAATTTGGCTGCATTGTTAGCATGTCCGGCTAACCACCATACTCATAATGATGGGTTGCACGCTAGCCAAGGTTTAGTCCTTTAAAATGATATCATGGAGGCAGCTATCAAGAGCATAATGTTATACAATAAAGCACAACTGTATATGACGGCATGTATCGTGTCACACAGAACAATATTAAAAGCAATGTATTTCTATTGGTAGTATGTTTCGTGCCTGCACCACGTCAGGTCTTGGAAGACCAGAAGCTGTGTGGTTCATAAAAACATTTTCTTACTCAATATGTGACCCTAAGTCTAACCCTAACCCTTTTATTTTAAATTGTGTAATGTCTGAGTTTCTTTGCCGTCCTCGAGGAAAGGTAATGGGGCTCAGAGCCTCAGAATACTGCAATCTGTATTTTTATTTGTTATTATTTGGTGCAGGCAAGAAACATACTACCAATTATAAATTCGTTCTGTTTCAGAATACTACAATCTGTATTTTTTGTAATCTCTTTTTCCTTCAAAGTTGTTATTATTTACATTGCTTTTAAAATCGTTCTGTGTGACACGAAAAAAAAATGCGAAAATCGTGTTGGTGAACACGAATCAATAGATTAATTTCGTGACTATAACACACAATGCCGTGAGACTGTTGGTATATTATATATATTTTTTGTTTTCAACCAGCTCACAAAGCTAATGCTAACCAAATTAGCTGGCTTCCTGCAGCTAGATGTTATTTCAGCCCACTGTTTCAAAAATGACTTAACAATTTCAGTAGTAAATCTGCTCTGGTTTTAAAAAATAAATAACTAAAGGGTTAATTTATTTTTAAAGATTCACAATGTGAGAAGTACACAGTGCACACATTTCATGATCACTGTTCACTGAGGCTTTGTGGGTCAATAACTCTTTAAACCTTTAGTAGACGGAGAAAATTAAAAGTTTTATGTGTTTAGGTATTGGAGGAAGCATTGGTAAGTATTCATAGAGTGCATTTATTATGTGGTAAAATAATAAAACAGCCTGAAGGTCCATCAATAGGGGGATTAAGCTCCCAGGTGCTGAAATGATTCATTACAGCGTACAAGGTTATCACACTGGCTCAGTTGTTGGTTCATATGCAGATACCCACGGCCGTAGCAGGGAGCATCAATGAGCTCAGACAAATCCCTGCATCTACAAGCATTTACCACCAAGACCTACAAGCCCCAGCTTATACACAGAATACAACATTCAGGGACAAAGAGAAGTACAAGCCGATCATGTTATCTGGTCAGCAGGATACACTTCTGTAAAATCATCTTAGAGCAAAGACACCTTTTGTACGTTCTTTCTTATAGCCATGCTAGCAACCGACTTTGGATTTCTTTCAATTAAAATAGTTTTACATATTTTTTGATGAAGATGGAAGAATTTAAGTCATTTTATAAATCCTCTGACTTTTCATCATTTAAAAGCATTACTGCCTCATGGGACCGCTATCACTTTCCCCTTCGGCAAGGAAGTGGATACCAGTATTTCTTCAAATGTCCTAGTATTGTCTCTGCAGAGATGGAACTGAGAAGTTTAGAATAAGAATATCTCTGTCCAATTTTCAGAAATAACCGCAACGCTTCTGAAGCCAACACAGTTTCCCAGAAATAACAATTAATGTTTGAAATCACTTTTCCCTTCGGCAAGGAAGTGGATACCAGTATTTCTTCAAATGTCCTAGTATTGTCTCTGCAGAGATGGAACTGGGAAGTGTGTAGCTTAGCTTAGCTTAGCATACAGACTATCTCTGTCCAATTTTCAGAAATAACATCAACGCTTCTGAAGCTAACACAGTTTCCCCAAAATAACAATTAATGTTTGAATGCAAGAAACGTCATGAATGAATGAATGTCATGAAAGCAGAATCTGTTTAGAGAGATAACTGCACTCATGGTGTAATTCTTACTAGTTTGTACATTCACATTTTAGTGTCAAAAGGGTAAAAAAAACAAAAAAACATTCACATTTCAGGGCGTTGATCTCCCCTAAGGCTTAATTGAGAAATGTGTCTGAATTATGGATGTTTGGTCCGATAGGCCGGGCTATTAAACTGCATTTGTCTCAGTATTCTTCTGTTAACTGAGACTCTTATATCGGGGAAACAACCATTATTTACTGAGCCCAGGCCTTTGAAGGCCACTTTCCTTTGGCTTTATGTGTATGGCATTGAGGTGGAGTGCCAGGGGACTTTTATTCCTCTCCTCATATCAGCAAATCAATAACACTAAGATACACTCAAAGAGGTTTTGAAACAAATTCCTATTAAGCGACAGGAACAGAATAACATCAGCCTCATGTCACTTTGTTTATTAAATCCTGTGTTTGGACACAACATGGTATTACAGGAAGTGACCATGTACTGTAAATGCTGGACACTGTCACCGGCAGCCAGGCTTATTCACTGAGGGATAAATAATGACAAAAGGTGGTTTGATCACCTAAAAATACATGATCTTGCTACGATGTGATTTTGTTGTGTTTTTGTTGCTATTTCAATATTCAACTTTTTTGTAAGAAAGTCAATATTATGTGCTAATATAACTGTTTCCTGTATAGTCCTACTGTCTATGTCACTGGGTAATGTAATGTTAACAAATGTAATGTGTTTGTATGATATATTATATCAGACTTTTTGGACTTAGACTCTTGGATGATTCATTTATGGGATTTTTGCATTTTTATAAAATCTTTGTAGATAGATTTCTAGGACGCACTTCTTGTTTTTAGATATTTTCTTTTGTCACTGCAAGTATTGGTAAATTGTATCCCCTAAGGTTGTATGTATTGTTCATCTGCAGTGAGTAGATTGACTTTAATCATGCAAACACTTGTAATTCTCTGTGGCAAAGTGTTGTACAATGCATGAAATATTCAAATAATTTGAAATGATTGTATAACAAGTTTGAGCCAAATAAAGGACCAACAGGACTGTCACCCCATTGATAGGATTATAAATGAGCAGATGTGGCCTCATGTGTTTGCAATTACAGCAGATGTGACACAGAAATTCTCTATTCGGATATATCGTACACCAGAATGCATTTGTACTAGTATTAAAGTTGTGTAATTTGGGCAAACACTTGTGATAAAAGCAGAGATGGATGTTAGTACCACAGGTTTCTGTTTTTCTCTCCTGAACTGGTGTTTATCACCTGAAATAAATGGCATTGCACACACACACACACACACGCACACACACTGGCAGTGTTTCCCCTGAGCCACAGGTCTGCACCCCGCACCAGGAAAGAGTCGCCTACCAGGCCCTGCAGCAGCTGTGTTCATCAGGAGACACAGCTGCTGCAGGCGGTGGTTGGAGGGAAATGGAACGGAAAGAGGACGATTTTTAGGGAACATTAGCAGCAGTTCTGGATTCTGAAGGGAAGAGTGGGCAGCTCAACATTTGTGATGGAAATCGGAGGTGGATGAAGTATTCAGATCTTTTGGATGTTGTATTATAATCGCAATGCATTACAGTTACAGCTTGAGCCAATATGAATGACTCTGTACTGTATGCTGCTGGGTAGATACACCTATTATAATATATCATATAACGTGCAATTACGTAACTACCACTATGGCTTTTGCACTACTGAATACTGTTAATATTTACATTAATTATGTGACCATCTATGTTTTTTCTGTAGTTATTGAATTGCTCTTGTTTTACTGCACTGTAGTTTTATTATTATTGTGCTGCTGTGTTTAAGATAAGATGAACCTTTATTAATCCCCGAGTTGAAATTCCGTTGTACGAAGCAGCAACAGGGTAAGCTTGAAAAAAACAGGACAGCAAAGATTCAAGGCAAGGCAAGTTTATTTATATAGCACTTTTCAACACAAGGCAATTCAAAGTGCTTTACAAAAAATGAAAGACATTAAGACAATAGCATTTAAAATCAGTCATTAAAAAGAAAAGCTAATAAAATAAACATTAAAAGAAGAAATACATGGATAAAAGTTACAGTGCAGTCTAAGATATGAATAGTTCAATTAAAAGCAGCGACAAAAAGAAAAGTCTTCAGCCTGGATTTAAAAGTAGTCAGAGTTGCAGCGGACCTGCAGGTTTATGGGAGTTTGTTCCAGATGGAGCATAATAACTGAACGCTGCTTCTCCATGTTTAGTTCTGACTCTGGGGACAGAAAGCTGACCAGTCCCTGAAGACCTGAGAGATCTGGATGGTTCATCATTTAGCAGGAGGTCAGAAATGTATTTTGGGCCTAAA
Organism: Harpagifer antarcticus; assembly: GCA_902827135.1. Lineage (NCBI taxonomy): Eukaryota > Metazoa > Chordata > Actinopteri > Perciformes > Harpagiferidae > Harpagifer > Harpagifer antarcticus. Next base: position 1,041,837 of record CADEHL010001288.1, read on the forward strand.
CCATTCAGTGCTTTATAAACTAGCAGCAGTATTTTGAAATCTATTCTTTGACACACAGGAAGCCAGTGTAAAGACTTCAGAACAGGAGTGATGTGATCCACTTGCTTAGTGTTAGTGAGGACTCGAGCAGCAGCGTTCTGAATCAGCTGCAGCTTTCTAATGGATTTTTTAGTGAGACCTGTGAAGACACCATTGCAGTAGTCGAGTCTACTGAAGATAAAAGCATGGACAAGTTTTTCCAAATCCTGCTGTGACATTAGTCTTTTAATCCTAGATATGTTCTTTAGGTGATAGTAGGCTGATTTAGTAACTGTTTTAATGTGACTGTTGAAACTCAGGTCAGAGTCCATGACTACACCTAGAGTTCTGGCTTTATCTGTTGTTTTGAACATTGCAGACTGAAGCTCAGCGCTAACTTTTATACGTTCTGGCTCCAACAACCATTACCTCAGTTTTATCTTTGTTTAATTGGAGAAAGTTCTGACACATCCAGTCATTGATGTGGTAGCATCGGTGGCGGTTCTAGAACATTTTACATGGGGGGGCAAAGGGGGGGGGCAAGAGGTCATGCCAGGGTGGCATGGGAGGGCGGACAGTACGTGGTATTTTACACTGTATATAACCTATTTATTGTTAATTCATGCCCTAACACAAGTGTTCTTAATGCACAAGAGAAACAAGGTGTTCAGACAAACAATCGGGTGCCCTTTGAGTCCCCCAAGCTTACTTCAATCATTTTAAATGAAAGGAAACTACAAAATGTATTTTAAAGCAATTAATTAATGGAACAGGTTGTTTTGCATTACAAAAAATGTGTTGTCTTAGTATTAGACAGACATATTTGCATGCGCTCACTAAGCATTATTACATATTAATTTAATATTAAACAAATCAAAATGGCCAATTATTCCAAAATGTTGCTGCTAATATAATCATATGCTTGTCAACTTTAACTGATCAAAAAGAAATTCTGAAAAAATACTTGAATTATCTATGAAATTGCAATATTGACCCTCAGTTTGTTTCAACCCCGTCACGCCAAACCATTTACCCTCCTATTAAAATAATGGATCAGTCCATGTGTGATCTGCATTGAGGGAATTACATCACAGAAGTGTCCGTTTCTTCTCTTACCTATATTTCAGTTTTTGTATTTTCAGATTTAAGATTGACATGCTCAACATTTCAACTCTGTTATATGAATTAATAATAGTAAATAATTGTTTATTACAAAATAAACAATAGTTTTGCAAAATATTACAATTTTGTAATGTCCTTGATTTCCATGTGGTGCCATATCTTAGCTAAACAAGGTCTCATGGCTACTTTTTGTCAAAAACTTCAACCATGTTACATTTTTTCAAGTAAATTCCTAGTAATTATTTATATTTTGTGCCTGAGGGGGAACATGTAAGTAGTCCACTACCAGATGTTATGACCAAACATTTTGGTTTAATTTGTCAAAGATATAAAGACCCAAAAGGCACCCGATTCAGAGAATACTTCAGAGTTATAATTAAGTACACAAATGCATGGGCGCAGGAAGGGGGGTGCTGAGGGCGCTGCAGCACCCCCTAGCGGCAGGTAGGGGGTGCGGAGCTCCCCTGTCTGAATTATTATTTGACGGTTATTGCTGCTCCCGCTGTGCATAATCTGTGTAATATGTAGCCATTAAATTCCACATTGTTGGTAAAATAATATTTTGGCCTGCCCCGAATGTTGTTTCTGTAGCCCCGGACAATTCTACCTCAATAATATAATACATTAACCGTGTTTTACGCGAACCTCATCAAGACACTAGAGAGGACGGCAGGAGTGTAATTTCCTGTGTTCAGTGAATGCAACAGAGGCAAGACACCAGACCAATCAGAGAGTTGCATGGAAATAAAAGTGTGCTTGTGTCATTCAAGCTCGGCTCTCTCTGTGTCTGTGTCTGTGTCTGTGTCTGTGTCTGTGTGTGTGTGTGTGTGTGTGTGTGTGTGTGTGTGTGTGTGTGTGTGTGTGTGTGTGTGTTGCACTAACGGACATATGGAGCTGTTTGTTCCACAACAAGCTGGAGGAGAGCTCAGACTGAGAGGCTCAGGTGAGCTAAAGGACTCTCTGAGTGTTTAGATAGTTAACTTTAGTCTATGTTATCTCAGTGGGTCTCAAACGGTTTGGTCACAAATTATTGAAAAGATTATTTCCACGGCACACCTTCATATGATCATTATAGTTATAAAACAAATAAGAGAATAAAGGAAAAACAGTTATGAAATACTATATGGCAGTAAAACAAGAATACAGTTTGAAAGGGGAGTGATTTGTAATCCATAAAGAAAAAGAACATCTGCTTACAGTTGTGTTTCATCTGGGTGTTGAGAGATGTATCCATAGATCTCTCAATGTTGCTCTCTAAGTGCACCAGACTGATGCTTTTAACTTCAATATTTAAAAAAAATCTTCCCGGGGGAGCATCCTCCCGGACCCCCCTAAAGGAGGTGAGGTCCGCTCCCCACTCGTAAAAAATAGCACTTTACCCCTGCCTATATGCCGTGAGCTGATTATCGAGCCTTCATTGTAACAGTCGCGGGTGTACTGTGTGTTTGCGTGTGGGGAGTGCTTTTGTGCGTGCTCTATAGTGCCCGTAATAGTGTTCACTGGAGTCCAGCACCTCAGCACCCCCACTCAAAATACCTTCCCGCGTCTCTGCACAAATGACATGACCCATCTCTTCAGAGAGCTAAAGGTGACCTGTGCAGCAACATATTTCAATCAATAATTGTCAATACTAAGAGCTGCTAGATTGTGCTGCTGTAATGGAATATGTAAGGAGAATAAGAACATACCATGTGGTCCAGCTGGAGTTTCATCTGCCTCCTGATCCCTGCCTCAGTCCCTCTTTCTGATACTTCATCTTTATTCCTCACATACATTTCTTCTTCTTCACTAATGTCTTCATCTCCTCCTCTTCCTCCTGCTCTGACCCTCCTGGTCTCTTCAGTGAACTCTCTTTTCCTCTTTCTGTTCGTCCTGATCTCTTCTCAGATATGTATTTTTGTTGTTGTTGAATCACTCCTATACTCTGGCCTGCAAGAGTCTACTTGTGAAAAGCACTGGCACAAATGCTTGTATAACTTTACACGTTAGGGCCATGTAGCCTAGCTAATAAGTAGCATATCATCAGAAAGTATTTATCAAGCGCACACAGGCAGCTGTGTTTAGATCCAGTTTTTACGGTAAAGGATGTATCCTGGTTTCATTGATCTGGCCTCATTGCTGTGATGTGTAGTTTACGTGGATTTAATAGTAGGCTACCGCATAGTTTAGCAAAGTGATCGATCTCCCAGCTAACGCTGTCTGCGTAGTATTTTGTAACGTAACGCCCTAAACAGCGCCCATCTGTTAAATGCTATCGATTCAAACGGCAGCGTTTTATTAATATTTAGTTTCAAGCTCTCGTCCTTAGTAAAAACAAAACTAGTGGAAGGGGAAATGCTCCCAGGGGAAGCTGACCCATAGGCGCTGGGACAGCTCGCTCCCTCTCTGCAGCTCTGAGCCGCGGTCTGTGTGAACGCCGCTCCGCAGTTTAATGCAGGGCCGTAGCTGCGTTTTTAACGGGCCTAAAATGATATTTAAAATGATTCACTTTGAACTAATGTAATGCTTGTTTCGTTGCTTGAGAAGCTTGTGGAAATAGTGTAGGTTTGTTTTAGTACAGTTTTAGGGAAACAAAAGTTAAGGGGGCAGCTGGGGGGGCAAGGCTCTACAGTTGGGGGGGGGGCAGCTGCCCCCCTTGCCCCCTTGCCCCCCCGTAGATCCGCCCCTGGGTAGCATGTAGATGTTAAAGAGAAGAGGCCCCAAGATGGAGCCTTGAGGAACCCCACATGTCATATTTGTCAACTCAGATGTGTATTTACCTATAGAAACAAAGTTGTTTCTGTCCTTTAAGTAGGATGCAAACCAATTTAGAACTGTTTCCGAAAATCCCACCCAGTTTTCCAGTCGGTCTAGTAATATGCTGTGGTCAACAGTGTCAAACGCAGCACTGAGATCTAATAATACTAACACTGAAGTTCTGCCACTGTCTGTGTTTAAGTGGATGTCATTAAAGACCTTTACAAGAGCAGTATCAGTGCTGTGATTAATAAAATCTAAAATAAATAAAATCAAGAAAAATAATTAAAATAATAATAATAAAAGACGATGAAATAGTTTATTGTATTTTTGTATCTCTGGCACAACCATTTCCTTCAGGATGAATAAAGTCTTATCTTATCGTACCATAATTTATTAGTTGACATGTAGGCAATTAAAACAAATATAGTGGAATAAAAAGTGTATTTTTTGACTATCCAAAAGGTCAGGAAAGCCTGCTCTTGCTTTGAATACGATTTGGTGTATGGAAGTTAATGTATATCTCCATATACGGAACTTTCTAAAGTTTTCAATTTAAAAACCATCTTATATAATTATTTGATGGGAATGTGTGGCTACTGGAGTGAACACAGGCAACTCAACAGCAAGACTTAGAGACAAAGGCTTCAGTTTGAAAACAGTCTTTACAGGTTGGTACACGGTGGATCAGTCAAACTAAAACAGACAGAGGAGTAGGCTAACGCAGGGTCCGGTAACATAGCAAGATGAGGTACACGATGAACACTAGGGGAAGAACTGCTTCACTCTGCGGTACAACTGGCAACGAGAGGAATGGGAACGTAGATTAAATACACAGTGAGAGGGATGACAATGTGTCACAGGTGAGAATAACTGGGATGACTACACATGTGATCAAGGGCAGGAAGTGGTGACTCTGAAACGAGAGGACAGGTGAGTAACAAAATAAGATAGGAATGACAAAATGACAACAAGAAGTAAACTTGCCAGGGAGGACCTTACTGTTTTTGGCTAACAAGGTCCTGCACATCCATAGTAAACACACAGTATTTTTGGTTGACGAGACCTCAGGATTGTGTGGGTGCATATTTTGACTAACATTTATTCCATCACTCTTGTTAGCATTGCTGCACTTGATTGGGCAGGACAAATTATATAAAATTAAGTTGTAAATGGAGGTTAAATCAGTCCCACTAACTGAAAAACCCTGTAAAAGAACTTCAAATATCATACAATCAATGTATTGTATCACATTTCCAGTAGGGCCTGGCTCATTTCGTGGCATCTGCAGGCAGTGGCAAGTACTTCCGGCATATGCCACAGAGGCCACTACTCCGTGGCATCTGTGGCAAGTACTTCCGGCATATGCCACAGATGCCACTACTCTGTGGCATCTGTGGCAAGTACTTCCGGCATATGCCACAGATGCCACTACTCTGTGGCATCTGTGGCAAGTACTTCCGGCATATGCCACAGATGCCACTACTCTGTGGTATCTGTGGCAAGTACTTCCGGCATATGCCACAGATGCTTGCTGTCTCTCCACATTTATGTATTAAAAAGTGTTTAAACATGACAGATACTCCTCTGCCGGAAGACATCATATTTCCCACCACTACTTTGGTCCTTGCACAGACCAATGGCTTCATATTTTTGCCGATCATTTATGAAATATGTATGTAATGCCAGCATTAATGTAAAGACTGATCACAGTTTGTGGTGATTTGTAAATGGGGCACATCCTCATTAAAGTGGCTCTTGATGAATAATGAAGAGGGACGTGCTGGCTCAGCTGTGGCCGACTGAATGGAAATCAGCTTTTTAAATCACAACATGACAGAGCAAAGCAGGGCTAATGAAGATCTATGATGTGCGACCCCCTGTTTGTGTACATTGTGTTAGTATTTGACACATTAAAAAAATGACTAAGGCGAGAAAAACACAGGAGGTGTGCTGGTGTTTCAGAGACAAATGAAAATGGGGGGAGCTGTGGGAACATGGATCGCATCTGGTGCGACAAAATGATGGACTGCTCTCTATTGTGTGTCATTGTGTTGGGGGATTGATTCAGAAACTGCGAACACATACAGTAGACACACATTGTTTGTCATCCATCTGTGTTTCTATTTTTAGCCGGTATAAAATGAAGGCACACATCCCGCTTCACTTCCTCAAGCTTAATAATTGGAATATTTTATAGGTTTAAGCTTGCTCGTGCCGAGGGGAATTCAGACTACCACAATCCAATTAGGTGGGCCCGGTGGCTCTCCCAAAAAGTAATAAAGTTGACAACGTAATAAACACAACAATCTAATCTCACTTTGCTCGCTGAAATATCCAGTGTGCAGCGTTAACACTGCAGGGCAAACGATCAGATTCAAACATAATTGCCTAACTCCGCAGAAGGTTATAGTGTGAGCAAGTTTTACACAGGAAGCAGTAATAGATAAATTCAAAGCTTATCAGTCAGATCGTAACTGCAGCTCCAGTAAACATGTTTTCATAAAGCAGCAACATCACCTTCTGTGACACCTAAGTAAGCATTAACTGTGTGAGGGTACATGCTATTGTTAACTAATCAAAAGCTGGCTGGTCAGTGTGATCATGTCTTACTAATGTTTGGATAAGGACATATTCGTTGTAGGATGGCATCATTGGACCAGTATACTCCTGCTGCATGGCAACACGCTCAGACCCACCTCAAACATCAGGACCCAGAGTGAAAAAATCACATTTCCTTTTCAATAAATAAAGTTTACATGTCACTGTAGTCTATAGCGCTGTGTATTCATTGCATACAATCAATTCATTACATCTGGTCCACTGTGTCCTGTCCAATCTCCCCGAATAACTTTAACTTATTATTAGGAAAAGTAAAACGTTGCCAATTTCTACTTACCTTATGAGTTGTATATGCTAATGGACTTGGAAAACTAACATTAGCTAGATTTGCAAATCTTCTAAGCAAAATAGCGTTAGCTAGATATGCTAATGTCCTTAGCAAAATAACGTTAGCTAGATATGCTAATGTCCTTAGAAAAATAACGTTAGCTAGATATGCTAATGTATAACACCATAGAGTATAAAGGTTAACACACACACATTAGCTAGATATGTATGTCCTTAGCAAACCAGCATTAGATAGATAAACCACTGTTTTTTTAGCAAACTCATGTTGGCTGGATGCTCAGCAAACTATTGTTAGCTAGATGCTACTAGATAAGCAAACTTATCCAGAAAAAGGTTCAGGCAGAGAATCGTCTGGTAATGGACAGGAAGTTAGTGCAGATGAAAGAATAGAAATGTTTTGTAGTATTAATATATGTTTTAAAAATTAGGCGAGTACAATTTACTAATAATTGTTGAATAATAATATAAAATGATGACACAGAATAGCAGTGGCGGGAGAGATTTTCTTTTGGGGGTGCTGTGGGGTAGCTTGGCGTTTCATAGAGGGTGCTCAAACATGTAGGGTTTCCCATTAAGGTACCGGGCGCCACAGTGGAATTTTCTACTGCAACACTCCCCACGCGCACATACACAGTATACTTGTTACAATGAAGGCTCGATAATCAGCTCACGGTGACGGCATATAAGCCAGGGTAAAGTATTGTTTTTACAAGTGGGGTGTGGACCTAACATGGTGCAGCATGAATGTAAAAAGTTGGATTAAAATAGATTTGTTTTTAGGCTCATCATATCAGAATCATCTGATAAAATAAGAAATGTTTTACTCCCTGATGGTCAAATTTAAATATTCTGAATGATGTGTGAAATTATAAATAAAACATGCATTTTCCCTCACAGGAGTGGGAAAAGTTCTTCCTACTGTATCTGTTTTATGTTTTACTTTTCACCTTTTGTTCCTCCTCTCCTCTGCGCGTCCCAGGGCGAGCTTCACCAACACAGAATGCCAAACAGGCATGCATATGTATGTATGGCCTGTTTGGGGATTTAGAGAGAGAGTGTGTGTGTGTGTGTGTGTGTGTGTGTGTGTGTGTGTGTGTGTGTGTGTGTGTGTGTGTGTGTGTGTGTGTCACTGCCGTTCTCCCCCTCTCCCTGCAGCTTATGGAGAGTCTTCGTCACTACAGTATAGTCGAGTGCTGAAGACGGTACTGTTCCTCCGTTATTCACAGCTTACTCATGTAGTGATTTTACATGCAACTAAAGACCTGTGGGCAGAAAGGTCCTTATGTTATTCAAAAGCAATGTTGCTGTTAGTACAACAGTATAAAGAACATTTTAACTACTTGGAGTCAAGAATTTAAATGTGTCTCTTAATTGGCTGGTGCTTTGTAAGACTTGTATGCATGTACATCCCATTATTTACAAGGAAAGGCCCTTCCTGTGATGGAACAAGAGATCTACTGCCTGCGGATGACTTTGAAGACATTTTAATATCATACCATTGTGAGTGCTGATGCATTAGTTTCAATACAACACCTTTTTATGTGTTAGGTTTAATGGCCAAGTTGCAGTCGAAGCAGGACGGTTTTCCTTCTATGATGAAATATTAGTAGATTTTCAGCAATCCTGATATGGAGAGTTGTTCCACAATTGTTTGGAGCCCTGGTGTTAATAATCAAGCTCAAAATAGGTAGCTTGTTTTTGTATATTGGGCACCTGAAAAAATACCTGCATATGCTGTGATGCTTTCAGGCTGGAGGATGTGTTGATTAAGAGAGAATATAATACAGAATGGGAGGGATGACATGGTCACACATGCAGAGAACACACAGTGAAATGTGTCTGTATTTTAACCCATCCTAGTACCAGGAGTCTAATACTAGGAGCCTACAGCGCCCGGGGAGCAATGAGAGTGAGGGGGGAAGGGGGGGGGGGGGTCCGGTGCCTTGCTCAAGGGCAAGCGAGTGCTGTAGGTGTTTTACCTTGAAGGAAAGCAGGAGACTAGGGAAAGGGGAGCTGTGCTCAGTAGAAACTTGTTATTTACCTACTGTCTGAATATATTCTGGGACACGGTGCACCTGCTCGAGCCAATCGGGAGTCTCTCTGCAGGAGGAGGTGACTCAGGCCCAGCAGCTTGAGATCTAGTGGGGGAGGAGAAGAAAACACACAATAAGTTATTCCTCAGATAATGAAGTTTACGGGGCCTAAGATATCCAAGATGCACAATGAGATTATTCACTATTGTTCTCAGGCTGCAGCTGATTAGGAGTAAAGTCGATTGGATATTTTTGTTGTTTCAGAGCTTTTTCTCACATTTTTCTTTTTCAAACTTGGAAAGACTTTCTGTCAAAGGAAACAAAGAATGACCAAGCAACCTAAACAAACCAAGTTATTGGTTTAGGGACCAGAAGAAAATCGTTTTTCTACTTTCTGTGCTTTGATGTGTTCTATTGAATTTAAAGATCAAATGCTGCCTTTTGTTATTTTTACATCATTGCTCTGCTGCATGACTGTCAGATATATTTGGCACAGAGCCGACTGCTTTGAGTCAGCAGGAGGATTAAACTGGAGGAACAATAAATATACAGTCACAGAATAATAATATCATCGCTAGAAAAGGACATTATTTCACTTATATTGCTGAAATGTTGATTACATTTATATTAACCATGGTAGCTCAACATCTTGGGTAAAGTATGTATTCATGTGTGAAAATGTTGTCAATGTTGACTTCTCGACTTCTTTTTATATCCATGACTTTAATAACCCCTTAGTTAATTAAAGCCAGAACCATTAATACAAATAAACCTAACCAATAATAATGTTGCATTATAAAAGGAGACATGGTTGCTCTGTCCAAATGCTGAATATGGCCATGAATTATGGTTAGCTTAGCTTAGCATAACGACTGGAAACAGGGGGAAAAGGCTCGCCTGGCTATTTTCAAAGTAACAACTTCCCCCAAACAATCTCTAAATTGTAAGCAGATTACATTACATTGCATTTGGCTGACGCTTTTATCCAAAGCGACTTACAATAAGTACAATCGACCAGGAAGACACAACCTTGAAGAAAACAGAATCATAAAGTACATCAGGTTTCATAGAGCCAAACATTTCAAGTGCTACTCAACTGGCTTTAGATAAGCCAGACCTTTGTTAGTATGTAAGTGCTTTGTTAGCAGTTCTTTGTTATTAATTCTATCGCTCGAAGTGGAGTCGAAAGAGATGAGTTTTCAGTCTGCGCTGGAAGGTGTGTAAACTATCTGCTGTCCTGATGTCAATGGGGAGCTCATTCCACCATTTTGGAGCCAGGATAGCAAACCCACGTGTTTTTGCTGATGGGAACTTGGGTCCCCCTCGCAGCGAGGGTGCAGCGAGTCGTTTGGCTGATGCAGAGCGGAGTGCACGCGCTGGGGTGTACAGTTTAACCATGTCCTGGATGTAGGAAGGGCCAGATCCATTCGCAGCATGGTATGCAAGTACCAGTGTCTTGAAGTGGATTCTAGCAGTTACCGGGAGCCAGTGAAGGGAGCGGAGGAGCGGAGTGGTGTGGGAACATTTAGGAAGGTTGAAGACCAGACGAGCCGCTGCTTTCTGGATGAGCTGCAGAGGACGGATGGCACATGCAGGTAGACCAGCCAGGAGGGAGTTGCAGTAGTCTAGGCGTGAGATGACGAGAGCCTGGACCAGAAGCTGCGTGGCTTTCTGGGTCAGCTGGGGACGAATCTTCCTGATGTTGTAAAGCGTGTATCTGCAGCAACGGGTTGTAGCAGCGATGTTTGCAGTGAAGGACAGGTCATGAGTTAAAATGATTTTGTTAAGCTAATTGTCCAGAGCTAAACATAAAACCTTGTTTATGTTGTTAAAGGCTGTTTGTGTGCAATGGAAGGACAGCTATGCCTGTAAATCCCAGTGTGTGTGTGTGTGTGTCATCCCCTTTGTGCCAGAGTAATCCAGAAAGACACATTATTACATCAAAAGGAGGGTGATCAGAATATTCATCACATTAAAAGCATTGGCGTTATTACTGTCGCTGAAATTATGCAACTTTTATAATTGCATGAATAAAAAAGCTTTTAATTAAATCACGCTGACTGTTTCATTTGAATATTATCATGCTGGAATATTCGACATGAAAAATGATCTCTAAATTCACATACGAGTAGACAAATGATCTGCTCCATCAAAAAAAAGGTCAATACAAATCAAAATAATCCTACATTCTGATTTTTACAAATGTTCATAGCTAAATCGGCAGAGGCAGTATTACATGCATTTTAATTTACTGATGCATTATATATATATATGTATATAAACTGTATATTAAATCAGGTTATATAATCTGTGCTTCACTCCGAGGGCTGTACAGTAGACAGGCACAGACAATAATACGTTATGTAACGAATAAGCTCTAAAATGGATCACAATCTGGGAAAAGGTCATGTCAATATGTGTTTAACAGGCACGCACGTGCACACACACACACACACACATCATGTATACATCACTTCAGGGGACATTATATTGACTTAAATGCATTTCCTGGAGACTTATCCTAACCCTAACCCTAACCAAGTCTTCACACTAAAATTAATGATTCCTCCAATTTGTCCCCATAAGGGAGGTGAGTCCCCACACGTGACTGTGTAAACAGATGTAGGTCCCCACAAGTATATTAATGCCAGGACACACACACACACATTAATTTATTTGCTTTCAGTTTTTTTTCATGAATCACTTAAATATTTTGTTTGTTATTATAACCAACCATGTTCTTTGTTTATTTACAAAACAGCAAAACAGCTTGTCTGGTCCAAAGATGCTCCCTGGTTCCTTGGGTAGTTACATTTTGAGTTTTTTTATTTAGTTTGAGATTAAATTGCCAGTATTTTTACGTTAAATATAATTTTTTGGATAAATGCTGCCAGGAATGCAAGCTCATGTTTCTGTTGATATGAGGATGACAGCAGCATGAAGGTGGTGCACGTGTGGCCATAAGGGTAAACAAAGTGTAAATTCATTCAGATTTTTGAAAAGAAGAAGTTAGATCCCATATGAACATTCATTTCCACGTCTCATACTGAAGTTTTGTACATAACTGTATTTGCCTGCTACAATGATGGCACTGTTTCCCTTTGTGCACTTTTTAGACGGTTTCTCCCTCTTTTCTTAAATTAAAGACTGCTGCTGTCGGCTGGATCTGCAGTTTGTGTTCATGTGCTCTGCGGGAAACTTTGAAAAACTGAGCGTTTTCTTCTTAAAATCTCACAACAGACCTTTGCTTGACCTACATATTTGAAATGGGTTGGCATGAAGATGGTCTCTTTTCCGTCTGTCTTTTCTTTCCGTCTTTAATGTGTTTATATCTTTAGATTTTGCTCTTTCGTCCTACTGTATGTGCCGTAAACAAAAAGGAATTGGATCTTTCTTCCAATTAAGTGTGATTGAGACTTTAAAGTCACCTATTATGCAAACATCTGTCTTTTATAGATACAGATGTGTCCCCTCTGTGTTGAGAAACCCACTCTCATTTTGTCCTGATCCATTTATATAAAAACCTGTCTGAGCTGATCAGATTTTGGCCACTTTGTGATGTCATGTTTTTCTGGGTTGTGTAACCATTAGCCAAACGTGAACCAAGGTACCCCGCTCTGAAGCATCCTTCCTTGACATTGACGGCCCGTCCACACAGCGGCGTGCGTTGACGCTTGGAGGTGGGCGTATCCGAAGCTTGGGGATTTTTTGCGAGCAACGCGACCAACAACCAATCACAGGAATCTCCCGCCCCCGACATACAAAGCAATAGCAATGTTAAAACGAAGTAAACTGGATATAAAATCCTCAAACAGGCGAAAACCTACCAGTTTCATCCACTGTCTCTGCCACCTCCCTCCATGCCTCCTGTCTCCCGTCTCTGCCACCTCCCTCCATGCCTCCTGCCTCCTGTCTCCCGTCTCTGCCACCTCCCTCCATGCCTCCTGCCTCCTGTCTCCCGTCTCTGCCACCTCCCTCCATGCCTCGCCCCTCCGGTTTGTATAATGAATTTTCCCTCCATTTTTTGGAATATGAGGAAATGACCTGCATAGTCTCTCCCAGCATACACGCGGTTTGATTGGCTAGCGCTTGTACTGGCAGATTTGCATAAACGGGATTTCATTGGCTGACGCTTCTGCCGAGGCGCCAAAAGTTGAACATTGCTCAACTTTTGAAGCGAGCAACGCCAGCAACGCTCCACGTCGCTTCCCAAAATGCAGTTCGGCTAAAAGTGACGTCACCCCATTCAAAGTGAATGGGCAGAAGCGTTGGAAGCTTCAACGCACGCCGCTGTGTGGACGGGCCGTGAGAAACACCCACAGAATCAACACTTTTGAAACAGGGCTGAAACAGAGGGGATTATGGGTAATGCTGCAATGATCTGTTTGGTGTTTGGAGCCAAACACTTCAGAGACATGTTGGTATATATCTGAGACCTTTAAAATATTGATGAAAAACAGTATAATAGGGGACCTTTAAAGCTGAATAGTTAGGACCGTATCAGATACTACCTCACAGAAAGTACATTCAGCAGAGTGATGAGGCTGTGGAGGGAGGCGACCACAGCTACATTAAAACAAAATCATTTTCTATGATAATATATCACAGCTAGAGAATACAATCACAGCACAATACTTCACCGTTTTCTGTGAGAGGATTACATTTAGAAACAATTGCAGCGTCAATATACTGAACAACGCCGAAACATCCATCAAACTGCCTGCAAGAGACTCTCAGAACTTTTTTTCAATAAGTGTGTGAAAACGCGTATGTACAAAGCCTAAATGAGAGTTAAAACCCTGAAGTTATATCTCGCCTGTGTTGTTCAATAAAAGATGAGAAGGAGAGAGAAACAGTTCCTCCTTCAGGGTTATTGTGGTTCAGCAGATTTACACACACGAATCAGGATGTTTCAGGAGGTTTCGTCCTCTCTTGCTCAGTAATCTGCTGCTCCGTTGTTTACTATGGAAAGCTCTGTTCTTCTTGTTTAAACAGAATCTGAGTCCTCTGTTATTCTGCAGGTAGACGAAAGGACACAGAGGGGGGGTACAACAGGAAGAGGAAGGAGAGAAAGCGCATCAGAGAGAAAGGATGGTAGTAGGATATTAAAGAAAACGTTTGACCGACTCCACAAAGTTAATGTGTTAATGAGATTTAAAATATCCAGGTGTACATGAGTATACAATCAAGTGTGGTTATCAATATGCAAGTGTCAGTATACGCTCTGCACAGTTATGGTTAAGTATTTCGATATTATACCTTAGTAAAAGTACTAATGCCATATTTAAAATACTTTTCGAAGAATCCTGTGAGTAATCCTGTGTTTGAAGCCTCCATTGGAGTCCTTTACTTCCTGAACATAGTGACATCACAGTGTAACACTCGGCTCGATTGGCCAGCGCTCCAATATATTGTACGTGATAGGCTAAGGGGTGGGTCATCTCTAAGCGGTTGATCACAACAGAGCCGGCCAGCTAACCAATCAGAGCAGACTGGGCTCAGGTTTCAGACAGAGGGTGAATAGAGATGCTGCAGCACAGGCAGTATGAGAACAATAAAGAGCTTTTTGAACATTAAAGCATGGAGACATGTAGAGACACTACATACTGATATACACCTGAACATCAGCAGGAGAGGACTCTTTAAAGTAGAGACACTACATACTGATATACACCTGAACATCAGCAGGAGAGGACTCTTTAAAGTAGAGACACTACACACTGATATACACCTGAACACCAGCAATGGAGGACTCTTTAAAGTAGAGGCACTACACACTGATATACACCTGAACATCAGCAGGAGAGGACTCTTTAAAGTAGAGACACTACACACTGATATACACCTGAACATCAGCAGGAGAGGACTCTTTAAAGTAGAGACACTACACACTGATATACACCTGAACACCAGCAGGAGAGGACTCTTTAAAGTAGAGACACTACATACTGATATACACCTGAACATCAGCAGGAGATGACTCTTTAAAGTAGAGACACTACACACTGATATACACCTGAACATCAGCAGGAGAGGACTCTTTAAAGTAGAGACACTACATACTGATATACACCTGAACATCAGCAGGAGAGGACTCTTTAAAGTAGAGACACTACATACTGATATACACCTGAACATCAGCAGGAGAGGACTCTTTAAAGTAGAGACACTACATACTGATATACACCTGAACATCAGCAGGAGAGGACTCTTTAAAGTAGAGACACTACATACTGATATACACCTGAACATCAGCAGGAGAGGACTCTTTAAAGTAGAGACACTACACACTGATATACACCTGAACATCAGCAGGAGAGGACTCTTTAAAGTAGAGACACTACACACTGATATACACCTGAACATCAGCATAATAGAGCCCATATTTACATTTAAAGAAAAATATTCTTGAGTTTATCACAAACATTCAAAAGGAATCAACTTGGAAATTCCTGGTTTTCAACATTTGGATAAGAAGGGATGAACATCGGGAGCCATCAAGCAAATTAAGTGAATTCAAAAGTACAATATTTTGACTCTGAGACTAGTGGAACAGAAGTATATAGCTGCAAAAGATGTAAATACTCAGGTTAAGGAAAGGTACATTGGTATTTGAGTAAATGTACTTAGTTACTCCACCTCTGTCTCTGTTTATTATCAGCCAGTTGCTCAGTCTCTACCTCTCTGTTTCTGAATATAAATCAGCGCTGTGTCACCATGGCAGCTGACGGATCATCCATCATCTGATCGGATCATTAGAGGGAAATGAAAACAGAGACGAGTCCCCGAGGAATCCACTGACTCACAGCTCCGTCAGAGATTAACAGCTATTGACATGATTTCTCAATCAACGACTTGTTTCCCTCCAACATTACGCCTTCAGATCAACAAATCTGAGACTGTGAATCAACTCAAGAGTGCTAACAAGATTTAACCAACAGACTAAATAATTAAAAATGATGATGGTTATCAATGTGCACGAACAGGAAGAATAAGGTTATTTGCTCAGAAACGGGAAGGATCTTTATTCACATGGATCAAGATATTATTTGATTTTGTCTTATTGATGCTCTATTATTTGCAACTGAGGAATTGTACTTTTGGAAAGTTTCTCTGTAATTTATATAATAATATAATAGTCTGTAATTTCCAGTTTTTTTGTATATTCGTCTATTTTAGAGTTTTTTCAAATGTATTTTTATATATTTTATAGCTTTTTTTGTTGATTTTATTATATTTTAAATTCCATCTTGTATTTTAGTATCTCCTTTTAAATAGTAATTCATGTTTATTGATCAATAAAGATAATTTTCTTTGTTTAATTGGGCTATAAACATTAAAGGTCAGCTTTCATGCTATTTTTAGGCAATAGCATAGGTCTCAGATATATACAAATATATAAAAAACATGTCTATGAAGTGTTTTGCTCAAAATACCAAACAGATCACCCATTCTAGCCATGCCTCATATCCCTCTGTTTCACTTCCTGTTTCTAAAGTGCTGATTTGGGGAATAAAGCTTTAAATAAATATATAAGGAGGGGTCTGAGCTCATGCGGGACCCGGCAGCTACTGTCTAAACTAAATGCTGCCGTGATGAAACGCCATATCATGGATTATCAAGGATCTGAAACAGTCTGGAGCTCAAAGGCTTTCTCTCTTGCCGGTTATACCACAAGGTGAGTTCCTTTTTACTTCCTGCTTCTTCACACACATGCTCTCCAGTACACGTTAGCTCTGAGTGTTAGCGATGCTAATGTAAACACCGACCATATTACGTCCAAAACAGTCGGGCATTGTTTCTGATAGCAACGTTTCCGATAGGCCCGTGGGTGTAAAGCCCGCCTACATTTCCGATATTACGTCATATCGGACGCAAATCTGGATCAGCTCCGTTGTTCCCCGTTTTTAGAGATTTGGGTACGGAGGAAAAGAGAGAGTGTTTTATTTTCTGACGCTGTGCGAGTTCCCCGACACACCGGGGACACATATATGTATACAAGACATCAAAAAGTGCATTTTGCATGATAGGTCCCCTTTAAATGTTGATTTATTAAACACTCTTTTTTTAAATTATATTTGAAAATAAAGCCCCTTTCAACTATTAAAATATATCTTTACTACTGTTGATGTGTATTTATTTACAGTTTATGTTTAAAAATATATATTTTTTCAATTATTATTGCTATTAATAATATATTTTTCATATATATTTGATTCTATTTTTAACTCATGTGTAACACCTGTTTAGTTGCTGCTGTTAGCAAAAATACATCTTTAATTTGGGATGAATAATGTTTATCTAATCCAAACCAAAGACCTTTGTTAAAGGTGGGGTTTGAGAAACCGGCTCGAGATACACTTTTTGTTATATTCCATGGAATGCTCTTAACATCCCGATAGCAATGAATATCTGAAATGCTTTGACAAAAAATCCATAAAAAAATGTCATCTGTGGAAGCCGTAGTACTATAAAAAGCACGACCAATCATTTTAGCCGGCCCGGCTAAAATAACTGGATGGCCTACCTGCCTGTCAGCCTTCCATCCAGTGGCGGCCGGCCCATAGGGGCGCTAGGGGTGCCACCCCCCCTCTTCCCACATTAATTAAAAAAATATTATTTAAAAAATATATTTTTTATTTTTAATAAACAAGGTAAATATTATATAATTGGTATCAGTAAAATGAATAATCTACAATTAAATCTCGTTTATTAAAATTGTGTTACGATGTCTAAAGTTACTGATAAGTCACATGTTTCCTGCCTGGCCTTGCCCGTGTATCATTACCCTCTCTCGTCTGGGCGCTATGCACAGTGCCCAGACGAGAGTGCAGCAAGTGCAGCAGAAGCCAACTGTTGCTATCTTTAAACTATGCCGCCGAAACATAATTTTAGCATTTTTTCGCTCCGGGCTCATTTAGACGCTTCTTGTGAGACTTGTGTTTTGTTTCGGTAAAAATGGTTCATATCATCAGTTAGCTGAGTTTCTTCCTGTTAAATGAGTAGGACACATGAATAGTTTATTACATTTTAAGAAGCCCTGAGACACAGTTTTGTGAGAAAAACGGGGGGGAAAAGCCCCTTAACAGGTTAAATGGGAATTAAATCATTTTAAGTAATTTTGAGTGTTCCCAAAGCCCCGGTGTTCTGCAGTTTGTGTGGCCCTACTGTACTGTTGCACAGTTTATACTGTAGAAACTATGTCCAGGACAAGGTGTTTGGAAGTTTTGGAAGATTAATAGCTAACCACACTGAAGATTATGGAGGTAGGCTGTTGATCTGTCTTCTCATATTTTTAAGCCCCCTCTAACATCACCAGAAGTCATAATTTAAGGGGTCTTTTCTCAATTTTCTTTACAGGGGGAGCATCCCCCCGGACCCCCCTAGTATTGTTTGGTCACCATTTCCACAGCCCCACCTAAAATATTTTCCACCAGCCGCCACTGCTTCCATCTGTGCACACAAACTTATCTCGTGCCCTCAATGGTCATTTTCAAAATCTAGCGATCTCGAGCTGGTTTCTCCAAAATGACCTACCCCACCTTTAATGCTGAAAAATAACCTCAAATGTTCAAATCAAACTTTTGCAAACTAACTTTTTCTAAATACATTGTATTTATTAACGAATTTAAAAACTCTAACTTCGGGGAGAAGCAAAATGCCAAGGCTGGTTGCACAGACCGGTGCAATTACAATATCCATTTAATCTCTCGTAGTGGAAATAAAATAAAAAGACAGTTATTTTCTTAAAGGTCCCCGAGAGACGACTTACTGCCTTTCTGCATGAAACCTCTCTGCCTCGGTGGGTTTAAGAGATATTGGAGTGTATTAACCATTGAAGGCTAACATCTAGAAAGATTATAATACGTTGCAGAGCAGTGATCGTCTCGACGGATATTTGGGACCTCATTATGGAAGGTTTTATGGGTGATGGTCAGCATAAAACGCTCCATTATAACAATGTGTAACAGCAAAAATCTGCGTACTTTTTTGTCCGTTTTAACCATAAAATAATTCACATTTCCTCACAGGGTTTTCTTTTAAACTGGCTGAGGACAGGTCTGCTTTATGCAGAGTTATTATGGGATGTTTCCTGTTTTCACATCAGGCCTAAGTGCTGATGTTGCCAGAGGCTTCGAGGATGAAAAATACATACACAAAGAAACCTTTTAGAGCAACAAGAAGCTGGAGGAGGATGTTTGGGAGTTTAAATGTGTCAAAACAAATGATAAAATATTAAAAATGTATAATATATAATGGAGTTTAGATGTAAGTGGAAATAAGAGTCATGATGGTCAGACTGAGCACATCAACTATCATTATGCAGCTGTTCTTATGTTCCTCTGCTGCCCTCTGCTGGAGATCAGGAGCATTTCTGTAACAACCTGTTAACATGTTGTTTTAATTATATTAAAGCCATATTATGCTAATTTTCAGGTTCAAATATCAAAAAGCTGACACCGAGCATATGCACAATCCTGTTATATTCACACAAATAAAACCATGTAGGGCTTTTCACAAGAATACACGTGTCTGGTGTTTTTGTCAGAGTGAGAACAGACTGGTTTCTGATTAATTAACACATGACATTAAAGAGTCCTCTCCTGCTGATGTTCAGGTGTATATCAGTATGTAGTGTCTCTACTTTAAAGAGTCCTCTCCTGCTGATGTTCAGGTGTATATCAGTATGTAGTGTCTCTACTTTAAAGAGTCCTCTCCTGCTGATGTTCAGATGTATATCAGTATGTAGTGTCTCTACTTTAAAGAGTCCTCTCCTGCTGATGTTCAGGTGTATATCAGTATGTAGTGTCTCTACTTTAAAGAGTCCTCTCCTGCTGATGTTCAGGTGTATATCAGTATGTAGTGTCTCTACTTTAAAGAGTCCTCTCCTGCTGATGTTCAGGTGTATATCAGTATGTAGTGTCTCTACTTTAAAGAGTCCTCTCCTGCTGATGTTCAGGTGTATATCAGTATGTAGTGTCTCTACTTTAAAGAGTCCTCTCCTGCTGATGTTCAGGTGTATATCAGTATGTAGTGTCTCTACTTTAAAGAGTCCTCTCCTGTGTCTCTACTGGGACATGTCTCTATGCTTTAATGTTCAAAAGCTCTTTATGTTTCTCATACTGCCTGTGCTGCAGCACCTCTTTTCACCCTCTGTCTGAAACCAGAGCCCAGTCTGCTCTGATTGGTTAGCTGGCCGGCTCTGTTGTGATTGGTCAACCGCTTAGATATTTCCCGCCCCTTATCCTGTACAATGTGTTGGAGCGCTAGCTAATAGAAGCACGAATGTTATGTACTGATGTCCCTAAATCACTAAATATTTCCCATGCATAAAACACCATATAACAAACTTCAGGAAAGGAGGAATAGGGCCTCTTTAAAAAGTCATTTCTTTGCACTTACTTTAAAAACAGTTTTCTTACTGTAGCATCCCTCCTGTAAAATGTAAGAGGCTGGATATGAAAAACCTCTCGAACAAATAAAGTCTCCTCCTATCAGGACACCGTTCCTCCTGATTGGTCCGTTCCCTCCAAAAGCAATAAGGGATGAATTGAAAAGAAGACGGTATTGTTTTCATCGTGTCGGGACAGAGCAGAGGTGATAAGGATGAACAAGTGTGCCAAATGATCTTTCCTTTTCCTGCTTTCACACGCGGCACCTCAGACTGATAACAGAAACATGGCAGAGGGAACAAAGTGGCCTGTGAGGAAAATATACTGTTATATTTCCTGTAAAACAGAAGAGAGAAGCTAAATGCGTAAATTGTGTCAATGGACTCATTTTATAACTTGAATTATAATAGAAAGAGTTACGAGTATAGAGAGTAAAGTGGTCAAAACTGTGGTAAATCATTATATAGTAATTTATTCTAATAACTTAATTATGTGTTTAGTAGCCTGACATGATCACGAGCTAAGGATTATCCTAAGGAGATATTTAAACTATTTTTGAGGAATTATTTTGTATCTGAGACCTATAATATATTGTGGGACAACACATGTCTCTGATTGGCTCCAAACATTGCAGCATCCCATAATCCCCTCTGTTTCAGCCCTGTTTCAAAAGGGCTGATTCTGTGTGTTTCTCAATGTCGAGGACGCTTCTTTGGTAGGACATGTCTTCCGAGTCACTGGGTGGGGGGGGGGGGGGGGGGGGGGGGGGGGGTTACCTTGGTTGCTGATTGGCTAATGGTTACACAAGACAAAACATCGTCATGACATCATAAAGTGGCCAAAATCTGATCAGCTCATTTTCAGACAGGTTTTTATAGAAATGGATCAAAAAGAGAGAGAATCTTTGTTCCTGAAACTTTCAGAGTCTCTTTCCACAGAGGGGACACATGTTGATGTAGAAGAGACATGAAGAAGATGGGGACACATGTTGATGTAGAAGAGACATGAAGAAGAGGGGACACATGTTGATGTAGAAGAGACATGAAGAAGAGGGGACACATGTTGATGTAGAAGAGACATGAAGAAGAGGGTACACATGGTGATGTAGAAGAGACATGAAGAAGAGGGGACACATGTTGATGTAGAAGAGACATGAAGAAGAGGGGACACATGTTGATGTAGAAGAGACATGAAGAAGAGGGGACACATGTTGATGTAGAAGAGACATGACGAAGAGGGGACACATGTTGATGTAGAAAGAGACATGAAGAAGAGGGACACATGTTGATGTAGAAGAGACATGACGAAGAGGGGACACATGTTGATGTAGAAGAGACATGAAGAAGAGGGGGACACATGTTGATGTAGAAGAGACATGAAGAAGAGGGGACACATGTTGATGTAGAAGAGACATGAAGAAGAGGGGACACATGTTGATGTAGAAGAGACATGAAGAAGAGGGGACACATGTTGATGTAGAAGAGACATGAAGAAGAGGGGACACATGTTGATGTAGAAGAGACATGAAGAAGAGGGGACACATGTTGATTAGAAGAGACATGAAGAAGAGGGGACACATGTTGAGTAGAAGAGACATGAAGAAGATGGGGACACATGTTGATGTAGAAGAGACATGAAGAAGAGGGGACACATGTTGATGTAGAAGAGACATGAAGAAGAGGGGACACATGGTGATGTAGAAGAGACATGAAGAAGAGGGGACACATGTGATGTAGAAGAGACCGTGACGAAGAGGAGACACAGTTGATGTAGCAGAGACATGAAGAAGAGGGGACACATGTTGATGTAGAAGAGACATGAAGAAGAGGGGACACATGTTGATGTAGAAGAGACGTGGCGAAGAGGGGACACATGTTGATGTAGAGAGGACATGACGAAGAGGAGACACATGTTGATGTAGAAGAGACATGAAGAAGAGGGGACACATGGTGATGTAGAAGAGACATGAAGAAGAGGGGACACATGTTGATGTAGAAGAGACGTGACGAAGAGGAGACACATGTTGATGTAGAAGAGACATGAAGAAGAGGGGACACATGTTGATGTAGAAGAGACATGGCGAAGAGGGGACACATGTTGATGTAGAAGAGACATGACGAAGAGGAGACACATGTTGATGTAGAAGAGACATGAAGAAGAGGGGACACATGTTGATGTAGAAGAGACATGAAGAAGAGGGGACACATGTTGATGTAGAAGAGACGGGAAGAAGAGGACTTTGTATAATGGGTGACCTTTAAAACTTAGGAACATATTATTTGGTCTACTTTAGCCTCTTTCCCGTTCACTATATACATGAGTTCTGGAGAACCAGCGCCATATAGATAGAAAGTCTATATGGCGCTGGGTAGGACGTATCATGACCCTCAGGACGATAACTTATAATCAGAAGGAAATTGGTATAAATTAATACAAAAACCTTAATTATTTTGCATTATGACGAAAGAATGCTTCAAAAAAGACTTTAAAAAACACCACGTATTAAAAGATTTTTTTATTCACAATAGAAGTGTAACAAATATAGTTTCTTAAAAAGTCTGCTGCTTATTAATATCATTTTAATCCATAAGATCAGAAGATTTTTATATAAATGTAATTCGGCTCACTAGCCTCAATGGAATATTTACACTTGTTTCAATAATAACATTAACAACAGATTTCCCCCACAAAATGAAGACATTGCATAAACCACAAACGCAAAGTAAACTATGTGCAATGGAATGATTATCAGCAATATTCTGAGGTTCACTCATTCAAACCTTTTAAAGGGCAACGCGGAGCATCTTCTACATCCAGATGAATTCAGTCTGTTTGGTGAACACTCGTGATTAAAGTAAAGATTTCAGAGTGATATAAATTAGAAAATGTTTTGGGAGAAGTGGTTCATTCACCGCAAAGACTGACTTCATTCTGAATGGAAAAAAGGTGGCGTTGCCCTTTAATTATCACCGAAAGAAAGGCATTGAATCAACACGAGATACATCACCATATGGAAACGAGCGGATGCCTGAAGTCCCACGGTGTCAAGCTTTCATTCTGAAAAATCAAATGCATTCAGGTCGACGGATCAGTGACAACAAAGTGCTAAAAATGACTTGTTCAGATTCATCTGCAGAATTGAATCCGCTGACTTTGAGTTTATCCCAAGAGTCTGTCACACCATCAAACCTTTAAGACAAGTCAAATACTCGCACACAGATACTTTAACACATCATTACGTCCCAAATGAAACCGTTCGTTCAAAGGTCCATCGAGACATCTTTGAAAAATAATCACGGTCATACTTTTTGAAGACACACATATAACCCCCACCAGTACCATCTCTATAAGAATATACGTTTGATTTGTAATCAGAATTAATATATAATAATAATCAATTAAATCCAGGCTGCATCAATATCCGTATGTTGCCTTAAAGCCTTACAATGAAACTACTTAAATCAAAGTAACTAATATTCACTAAATCACCACCAAAAGTAGTGACTTTGCATCCAGGCCATAAAACCAGGTGGTAATATCTTAAGTGTGAATGAAAGAGACAAATATGAACCAAATTAAATCATCTCAATCAAAAAAATGTCTTGGCTGCTTTACATCACACACGAAAAAGGCCGGATAAGAAGCCAATAATGGGCCAAAATATAATATTTAAAGTGTCCTTCTAATGGACACTGCGCTGTTTTCCACAATCTGCAAAACCTCACTTTCCTTCATCACTAAACACACATCTCTATGAACCAGACCGTTATTCAAATCTCTAAGTTTTCATATCTTCTTTACTATATAATAAACTCTTAAATAGATCTTGCTGAATATTCCTATTCTCCGTGTTATCTATCACGTTGGGGATTTGGATCATTTCCTACATGAACAGCTTTTTAGAAAACACTTCTCTCCGTCTGCACACACTCTTCAGACACTCTTCGTGCTTTCCGAGATCAATGAACAACACAAGCACGCAGAAGTGAACACAAGAAGACAAGAAATAAATGCATATATAAGATATACTTCACATTAGCTGGTACATTCAGACAGTTCCTAACCTCCCGTTGGTTTGATCCCAGGTTCCCATCACTATAAAAGGCAGCATTTCTTAACACCTCTGATCATCGGTGATTTCATAATGTTAAGAAAAGCCGCACCGACAGGAGCTTTCACGTCTTTGTTTTTGGTAGATACATATGCATTAAGCCCACAGCGCCCCCTGGTGGTCCGCTCCCCAAAGTCCTATGTTCCCCACGACAGAATAAATTAACACAATCAGCACAAATCAACCATTACATCACAACATCACATGGATAACAAATGCCTCTTAAGCAACTGAGAAACAGAAACACGGAGTTTGTACAGTGAACAAAATGGAGGGATTCCTCACAGCGCACAATACTATTCAACTGGATCCACATGATATGATGTGTTCGTACATAGGTTGTTACATTGGGGAATTAATCAGTGTCCATTTCTATGAATACAACCGGGTGGGAAATCAAGTAGGAAACTCAACTACTTTTGAAAACATCTGGGTATTTTTTTTAACTATTTGGGAGAAAACCAGGAGCCAAGATGGCAGACTTTTCCTTTACAGCCTAAAGTAGTCACTCAGTTTAGTTGAGACAGTTGAAACATTTGTAAGTATTTCAGACAGTCGGTTTAAAGCTGATTTATGGGTATTTTTTATTTCCATTACCTTCTTTTAATGTAATTTCTCCATCAAATAGACAATAAATGCTCAAATTGATGAATAAGTAGATACACTAAACTCAGAAAGTTAGTCTGCATCTATCAGAGGTCAAAAAATTCAGGTTTTGTCATTTTCTATTTCAATTAAGTGACTTTATTTTTGTTTCATGAGCTGACAATACTCAGTTTTTTGTAATAATGGGACCGTCTGATAACATTGAATAATGAGTGGAATACCTTTCCTTAATCCTAACAAATAGACATTGTAATCTCAAGTTTTTGTCGACAGCAGAAGTAAATAAGTGACTGGTACATAATGTTCTCATCTTTCCACACTCCAGTCATCTCACCCTGTCTCACACGGACTGTAATAGACAGACCTCACCACTAGATGGCAGTAGAGTAAAGGAAATCCCTGGGACTTCTACAGGTGTAAAGACGGATGTTAGCCTCTGGAGGAAAACCATACATATTATATGAATCAAATGTAATCCTCAGATGGATATCCACAGGTCTGATCTTCCACTTATCATAAAGGAGCCACGGTGTCACCTCTTGGGCTGATTATTAGCCAGTAGATTAAATATCTAATTCAAAAGCAGGAATGATCCTCATCTGAGGCAGCGGGACTTTACCTAAAGCGTCTGTTTAAAGCAGGTCATACTGCTACTCGTTCTCCTCAGTGAAGGCACTGGATCGAACACTAACTGGACTTGTATCTGGCTGCAGCTCTGAGAGGCAGCAGGAGGAATCCTCACTGAACAACAGACATGGATGATGAAAATGAACAAACACAGTTTTATCAACAAATGAGGATGAAGGGAAGGGAACAAAAAAAATGTCAACGTCACAATGGTAAAGCTGCTGGAATCAGTATGGCTTCTTGTGTGTGTGTGAAAGTGTGTGTAGGGGTGAAATAAGTCGAGTGTCTGCGTCCCCTCATAGAGGAGAGAAGATCCTACAGGCTGCTCTACACTGGAGCACAGAGAAGGGAAGAGGAAGAGGAGGAAGAGGAAGGGTTTGACTGATACTCAGAGTCCTCATTAGAGACGTGTTGGTTCTAAAAATGCAGGTCTTTTACGCATTTTAATGTTATTTTTGATTAATTGAATGAAAGCAATATTTGCAGAAGCGGTTTGTGGAAATTCTAAATCAAATGTCCTCGATTCAATGACTTTAATCCAACAATAATATTGAGAGTGAACATAGTATATAAATAACTTAATGTCCATTTACAAGATGTGTTAAATCGCCTAATGCGTGATCATCCTCCATGACAGCTGAGCGACCGACATGTGGTTGACCGCTCCACAAAAGTGGACATAGAGGTGAGATGTATGTCTTCTATTTGGTCGTACAACACTATAAGACTCTTTTGAAACCCTGTATTCATTGGCAATGAGCTTATTTTCAAGATAGCAAGAAATCCTGCAAACAAGAATGAAAGGAAAGATTATTTACTCGTGGATTTGAGAAACCAGTATCAGTTAAACCCCAGAAATATCAGTGCAAATAGGGAGAAAAGGAAATCAATCCGGGATGCACAAAGCCAGATAAAGACACAGATGAGATGAGCAGAAAAAGGAGAGCTTTGTGTAGACGTCGGGGGGGGGGGGGGAAGTGAATCAGTGGCAGGCAGAGAGCTGGAGTCACACCAACACTCCGAGAGGAAGCAGTCAGGTGGAGACGGAGCAGGAAGCAGAGGAGCTCTGGTTGTGCTGCGTCTTTCCGTCACTCCCACACGGTTTTGTAAAAGCAGGGAAGCCGGTTCCTATTGTGATAATAAAGCCGGAGAAAAGTCCACGTCCTCTAAAGTCCGCCTTTCTAATCCTCAGACCAGAGCTGCAGTCTTTCTGGTGCCCAAAGCTCAGGACCGAAACATCCACAAGAGGTCTCTCCCCTTCTCACACAAAACAAAAGCTGTAGCTACTCACAACAAAATCACTGACGGCTAACTGTGTCCCTCTGGATGAGACATCAACTGCCGCTCGATGTAATGGCATCTTCAGAGAGTCCTTTTACACTGCAGGAACATTACAACCCGTCTGATGATAGCACTGCATTATGTGGAGTTATTACTCGGCAGTAAATGTCGGTTCAAGAAGAAAAGAAAAACTGGATTCTACAGCAAGAATTCACGATTTCAATTCTGGTTTTGATCCCGTTAGAAATGAAAAGAGGAACCTCATCGGAGAGGCTTCTGTAGCTCCGCGAGGCGAAGTGTTTTCAGCAGGAGGCTCAGGGGACAGGATCAGAGGGTCTTTAGTGAACGATGAGGTCGTCTCTACTCCACCTCGTTGGGGATGTCTGTTTTGTCCTTCTTGATGACGGGCAGAGGGTGAGCCTCGGTGTTGAACACCCAGTGGTCGAAGGCTAGGTGGTCGTCATCGGAGAAGAGCAGGTAGAGATATCTGAGGACGAAGGAGAGAGAGATGATTTAATACAACTTAGAGTAATAGGGCATCAGCAGGATCACGGCTCAGGGTATAATGAGAGGGAGAGCATGTTCAAATCAACTTTAAAGATTAAGAAAAGGTAAATATGGGAAGCAAGAGCCCTTTTTGAACCGTGGTCCAACACGCAAAGAGCATTTTTCCACCTTACATACCCTTTAGCACAGGGGTGTCAAACTCAATTTCCTCGCGGGCCACATTCGCATAAAGGTTGCACTCAAAGGGCCGGTTGTAACTATATAAATATATAAAATAATGCATTTTAATACATGATTGCCTCTGAATTGGATTATTATCGGAGAGGATAATAACTTAGTAATTAACTACGTCTGAAAGCAGAAGTCCACGGCACATAATTGCAAGTCTCTTCAGTGCGCATGTCACGAAACAAGATGCATTGTGGGACATGTAGTTTATGGGCAACCTGCTTCTGTAAAGTGGCATGTGACCGTATAATAAACGTATTATATTCTTTGCCAGCTCGTGCGGGGCCGCATAAAATGAAGTCGCGGTCCGGATTTGGCCCCCGGGCCTTGAGTTTGAGACCCCTGCTTTAGCATGTAGGAAAGACTTACTAGTTTTTGCATTTGCACTGTGTGGCCCAATGATCATACAAAAGCTTTTTGCGAGGTTAAAAACATCAATAAAAAGGTGTGAAAAAACGATTGACTTAATTACAACACTCCAGGAACTGGCAATTAGCAGTAGGGTCTTTAAATGATCATTTCACTGGGTTTCCCATTAACAAAGACTGGATTTAATATTACTAAAGCTGAATTGAAATTGAGAGCACGGGTTATAATGAGAAGATGAAGAAGTTAAAATCAGGTAAAAAGGTGAATATGGGAAGCAAGAGCTCTTCTCTCACATACCCTCTGCAGCATGTCATACGGCTACTACTCCAACCAGCATATCAGGAGGACACACTCGTGCATTTGCACCATTCAAACGTGGCACTACGACCATGTGCAAGGGAAACTAACAACTATAAGACTGGCATTTTGGGAGAAGGACAAATATTAGAAAGCTGGATATTTACGTCTCTGAATTGTGTACAAACCATTCATTACAGTACTCTGTAGCAGTAACGTCTTTAAAGGATTATTTTGACTGGGTTTCCCATTAAAACATATTTAATTGAATATTACTAAAGCTGAATATACTATTAGACAACTGAGAAAACTACATCCAAAGATGTTGAAATGCAGGTGAAAACTATAGAATACATATGGTAAGTGGATTTGTTATTTCTGTTCAAACTATAGCTGTATCTAAGATACGTCACATCCAGAACAGATTATACATCAGGCTACAATATATCATTCCAATAACTTGTATATAGACTCGCATTGCACTATTTCTCTTTTTGTATTTCTTTTAATATACTGTAATATTGTTTTAATATTGTCTGCTTATCTGTATTACTGTGTTGCATTGTCGGAGAAGCCTGTGCCCTAAGATTTCCAACGACATAATTACTCTGTCGCTATGTTAGTCTGGCAATAAGGAACCTTGAGATAAAAGCTGTTTAAATGAGGGGAAAGAAAGTCTGGTTTGGAGACTTGTTTGGCATCTGTTTACTGTTCTGTATCTGAGATATCTCTAGATATTAGTTTATCGTTTGCAATATTTATAGGCAGTCCGGCCAGACCACAAATATGAAACAGATGTGGACCGGAGGAAGACAGACGGCTCCGACCGCTTTATGAAACTTCAAGTGATGAAATTCTGCAGACCAATGCCATCAGATGTTATGAAGCAACTCTGGGATAACAAAAGAGGACTGTGAAAGTACGTGAGAGGCGTTTGTGGGCTGCGGTGATCCGGTGCGATTAAATCAAGATTTCATCATGAAGATTAAGAGAAAGGGAGTTCAATAGGAAGAAAGAAGAAAGGGAATTTAAATAATCAGATAAAAGGACACTAAGTAAAAAAAGTAAAGTACATTTAGTCAAGAACTGTGCTTACTAAGTACATATTTGAAGTACTATTACTCGACTTCTACTCCTTTATCATTTGGAATCATATATTGTACTCAGTCTTGACAACCTTAGTTACTAAATACTTCATATCAAATCATATTACTAAGCCAAATATAACTTATACATCCGGATGTACTTGAATGCATCATTGAGTTATCTCCGTCTTGCCCAGCGGCAACATGATCAACACATGAATGCATCACTAGAAAATGACTACTAGTATATTTCAACGTGTTTTGTACTTAAAGAGGACCTCGTATAGTCATTTCCAGATTCACATTTGTATGCTGTGCCTCTACTGTGACATGTTTACAAACTTTAAATGCTCAAAAAGTAATTTTCTCATATCTCTACACTGTTGTAATACTACTCCTACTAAGATAACAGCTATATAACAAGTGATATTATTATTGTGCTATGATAACGTATCTTCCACCACGATTTTTGCTGACTGTTAATATTTACATTAAGGATGTGACCGTCTAGTTTCCCGTTGATATGTAATTGCTCTTCTTACTGCACTGTTAATGTACAGTTTTACTATTACGCTGCTGTGTTTATTGTATTGTTGTAACTCCGGCACAACAATTTCCTTCAGGATAAATAAAGTCTTATCTTAAAAACAATCGGAGTGCTTCCTCCTCCTCTGCAGCTCACTACAACTGACGACTCGCTTGACAAATCCTGTTCCTCCACAAAGAGGAGGCGAGTGATTGAAGTGTGAAGTATGTCCTTGGAGGGAAGACGGATCCAGGAAGTGACTCAACAACAACCCGAGTAACATTAGAGGATTGGACGTATGGGCGTGTGCTAAATGGGATTGATGTGTTCAGGTCCGTCTGGGACGTCATGCAGGAGATGTGACTCCATTGTGTCCATGCTGCTGGTCACTCTGATGTTTCTCTAGTTATCTGTTCGACGCTAACGAGACGTTTTTTGTGCTGCCCCCCTCTGGAAAAACATATTTTATCACGGCTATAAAAGTATTTGTATCACACTTTGACTTTTTTTTCACAGCGTGGCGGACCTGCGAGGTGTGTGTGTGTGTGTGTGAGTGTGTGTGTGTGGTGTAATCGGGAGTAGAGGTGACGCTTGTTAAAATTGACTGCCTATAAAAAAAAGTGGATTGGATGGCACCTCGCCCCCATAAGGCTCCGTTAGGCTAACCTTGACTTCCTGTCAACAGCTGTCTGTCGTGTGTGTGTGTGTGTGTGTGTGTGTGTGTGTGTGTGTGTGTGTGTGTGGAGAGAAGGAAATGAAAGTGGGAGGGAGAGATGGGGGATGCAGGAGAGGCCATAAACATTTCGATTGGAGTACAAAAAACAGAGGGTTATAAATTTAGAGGAAGAGTGGGAGAAGGAAGAGTTCAGGAGTTTACTGTTGAAATAAAACAGATTAATTACGATATGAAGTCTAAGAAGTAACGTTTTAAACTGTGTAGCTTCATTTATATTAACATACTAGTAAACAACTCTAACTCTAACCCTGGTTTGTGTTATAAGGGGTCAGATGGGTTTAATAACAGGTGGGTTAAGGTGAGATCAGAAATTAAATAAACCAATAACAGAGCTCAGGTGGCTTTGTCCCTCCATAAAGTGCAATCACAGCACAATCATGGGAGGACAGAAGTGAAGGAGTGTGTGTGTGTGTGCCTTACTTGAGTGTCTCTGCTAGGTAGAAACTCTGCTGCACGTCGTCGTGGTTTGGAGTCGAGGCGTAGACGTCTCTGACGCCGCTGTAGCCTCCCTCCACCCTGCAGTGCTGCTCCAGAGCCTGGTGGGAAATACAGACATCAGTGACCAGAAACATCCATGTGAACATGACAGGATGTGTGATTACCTAGAAGAGCATCAGGACTGTTTGAGGCAGATGATAGCTATGTGATTAACATGATGATTCAGCCTCTATGGAGAGAGACATCAAGCATGCTCATTTCTGACGGGGAGCTAATCTGAAGTAAACATTGAATACTGCTTTCTATTCCTCCATCTTGTGACTGTGTAACTCCCTCTCTTGGATATCAGAATGTGAAGGACACTGCTCAGGAACTATGCTCTGTATGTGATGATACTTCCATTCTGGAGAGGATCACAGATACATGGATCCTGAGGTTGAAGCTCAAGCCGGTGACGAGTGATTGTTAACATTTTTAAGTATTTAGAAAAAGTCAGAATTTAGAGAAAAAGTCAGAATTTTGAGAAAAATAATCAGTATTGAACATGACAGGATACAGTACTGTGTAACTCCCTGTCTTGGGCAATTTGGGATGAAGTGTCTCAGGGACACAACGACATGCTAACTGCAGTGGGGTTTGAACCTGTGACCCCCTAATCCCAACACCAAGGCTCTATCCACTGCGCCATACTCCTCCCTTCAGGAACTAGTTGATGCTCTGTATGTGATGACTACTTCCATTCTTGAGAGGATCATAAATACATGGATCCTGATTATTGAAGCTCAAGCCGGGAACAATAACTGGCTTAATTCTCTTCCTGATTTGCATTTTTAAGAGCTTGTGAAAAAAACGGATCTGAAATGTCTTCTACTTCTATTAAATGCAAACTGCTAAATATAAGATAATGTATTCACAAACGTACCTGGACCGCCTCCCAGCCCCACTCCCTGTATTTGGGGTCGTGTGTGAACCTCCACATGTACATGTAGGTCTCGATGACCTCGGGGCGGAGGATGAAGTATTTCTCGTTCTGCCGGGTGGCGATGGCCTCGACCCCGCCGTCGAAACGAAACGCCTCCGGACCCAGCTTCAGAGCTAGAGGGGGGGGGGGGGTGATTTACATAAGAGGAGGTTTTAGGTTCATACAGCCTTGAAGAAGATTGAATTGTGATTGATATTCTTTCTTTTGACTTTATATTACTTAGATTTATCCACATGTCGACTCGAGTCTTGTCAATGTTGACTTTAAAATAATATGCTATTCAATTGTTGGTGGGCCCTTCAGGACTGCCTTTAAACATTGTGTCTCAATCGGATTTAAAATACAGCAATTTATTACATTTTGTCAAATAATAAGACTCTTTGAAAGAACACTTAATAACATAATGACTTTTTGAAATGAGATACATGCCTAAAGCCGGTATTGAGACACATATTTGGTACCCAGTAATTTAATTTGATACAGCAACTGTGGCTCTTGACATTTATATTACTCTTTTAAACGAGACAAAATCGCCCTTTTTTCTAGTTTGACAGAAATGATCGAAAAAGTCATAAAGTCATTAATATGAAGTATTTATTTACCCAAGTATGAAGTAGTTTAAATTAGACCAACCTAAAAATAGTGACGCTTACAGATGATCACATCACTAATTATCATAATGTTTACTTTTAGTACTTCAAGTGTCTTTTCTTTTGACTCTGATCTTGAAACCAGAGTGACCAATACAATGAAAGACATAAATATTGAGAGCATATTTACAGGTTCTAGCGTAGGATTCGTGGCAGGTGCGTGCGATCTCGGCGGCCTGCTCCATCTGGTGGCCCGTCTTGTCGCTGGGTGCTCCGTCGGCTCCCAGAGCGATCATCCCGCCGGCGAAACACGTCAGGTGACCCATCTTGTGCTCCAGCAGCCCCCCTTTCCACTCCGCGATGTAGGTCAGCCCGCCGCTCGACTTCCTCATCAGGTTTGTTTCTATCGCCTGGAAGACAGACAGCGAGGAAGAGCTTCACTTCGTTTTTCAATTTCAAAACTTAAAGGTCCCCTATCATACTGTTTTTCATCAATATATTATAGCTCTCAGATATATACAGAGCCTGTCTCTGATTGGCTGAAGCACCAAACAGATCATTACAGCATTACCCATAATCCCCTCTGTTTCAGCCCTGTTTCCAAAGTGCTGATTCTCTGTCTGTTACTTTAGATGAAAATAAGGAGCCCCTCCCCACGCCCCTCTGAGAGAGATTTGGTTACAAAGAACTCAATGGTGCTCTAGGAGGAGATTCAGGTGATAAGGGGGTGGGGGGGGGGGTACCTTGGTTGCTGATTGGCTAATGGTTACACAAGACAAAATATCGTTATGACATCATAAAGTGGCCAAAATCTGATCAGCTCATTTTCAGACAGGTTTTTATAGAAATGGATCAAAAAGAGAGAGAATCTTTGTTCCTGAAACTTTCAGAGTCTCTTTCCACAGAGGGGACACATGTTGATGTAGAAGAGACATGAAGAAAGAGGGGACACATGTTGATGTAGAAGAGACATGAAGAAGAGGGGACACATGTTGATGTAGAAGAGACATGAAGAAGAAGGGACACATGTTGATGTAGAAGAGACATGAAGAAGAGGGGACACATGTTGATGTAGAAGAGACATGAAGAAGAGGGGACACATGTTGATGTAGAAGAGACATGAAGAAGAGGGGACACATGTTGATGTAGAAGAGACATGAAGAAGAGGGGGACACATGTTGATGTAGAAGAGACATGAAGAAGAGGGGACACATGTTGATGTAGAAGAGACATGAAGAAGAGGGGACACATGTTGATGTAGAAGAGACATGAAGAAGAGGGGACACATGTTGATGTAGAAGAGACATGAAGAAGAGGGACACATGTTGATGTAGAAGAGACATGAAGAAGAGGGGACACATGTTGATGTAGAAGAGACATTGAAGAAGAGGGGACACATGTTGATGTAGAAGAGACATGAAGAAAAGGGGACACATGTTGATGTAGAAGAGACATGGAAGAAGAGGGGACACATGTTGATGTAGAAGAGACATGGAGAAGAGGGGACACATGTTGATGTAGAAGAGACATGGAGAAGAGGGGACACATGTTGATGTAGAAGAGACATGAAGAAGAGGGGACACATGTTGATGTAGAAGAGACATGAAGAAGAGGGGACACATGTTGATGTAGGAGAGACATGAAGAAGAGGGGACACATGTTGATGTAGGAGAGACATGAAGAAGAGGGGACACATGTTGATGTAGGAGAGACATGAAGAAGAGGGGACACATGTTGATGTAGGAGAGACATGAAGAAGAGGGGACACATGTTGATGTAGAAGAGACATGAAGAAGAGGGGACACATGTTGATGTAGAAGAGACATGAAGAAGAGGGGACACATGTTGATGTAGAAGAGACATGAAGAAGAGGATTTTGCATAATAGGTGACCTTTAAGAGTTGTGTTAGCATGTTCAACACATTGTACATGCTAGCTTTTCTTAGCATAGTAAAAATGTAGAGAACTAAAAAACATAAATGAAAGATATCAAAAACCTGAAATTCAACAGCCATGGTTATAAGTTGCTATTATCAGGGGTCCCATACACATATTTATAGTCCCTTGAAAGGCATACATCCTTAGAAATGTTTCCACTTTTACTTCTAACTGAGTATTTTAAAATATGACTTCTACTTGTACTTATGTAAAGAACATGACTTATTCTACTTCTTCCACCCCTTTTAGATGTTAAGGTAAGAGAAGTGTTTAAGGTGTACTGCCCCTTTAACACGGCTCAGATTGATCAAACAATGTTCCTGCTGTGTTTCAGATATTCCCCCTGTTGCTGTTCTTGTTGGCAAATAAATTAATAGCGCGTATAATCCTTGGATATCGAGGGGGGATAATGGGTAAAGTTTCCCCTGCATGGTTAATTCTGCATTTCAGTCTCCATGTAATTTCCACAGATTAACAGAGAAACAATCGGTGAGTCAGCTCTCTCCAGCTGAGCCCCGACGCTTATCACCATAACTTAATCAATTTATTTAAGCAGAGAAAAAGCTATTCACTTTCATCTACTCCCCGTCTTTGTTTTCTTGTCTCATCATAACTCACTACGTGGCTCCGAGCAGAGATGAAACACTGAATGTTAGCACAGCAGTGGTCCGAGTGACAGATAGCGATCATTTTAGCTCAAAATTAGTCCAACTGAGCGCCATGTAGTCGAACACCATGTTAGTGCTTTTATTAAACAATGAGCTTCAAGGTTATTTAGGCGACTAGATGCCGTTAATACCGTCCTGCAGAGGGACATAAACACAGAGCACTTTTCTATCTGTGAAGCTCTCATGTTTGTTGTCCATTATTATCATGCAGCCATTCATTATGACTCAGAGGGGGCATGAGGGACACAAAACCCCGTGGAAATCCATGCAGCTGTAAACACGTTCAAACTTCGATGTTATCCATTCAATGACAACAGCTTAAAGGTCCCCTATTACACTGTTTTTCATCAATATATTATTTTATTATTATTATTAAACCAGGTGGTCCCGTTGAGACCATCGACCTCTTTTTCAAGGGAGACCTCAGATATATACAGAAGGGGGGGGTAAATCAGCAGCAAACCGCTTCAACACGTGTATTTCGGTTCATTAACGGCATTCATTTTGTTATTCTACAATATTGTTGTCTTATAGTTATTTGTTAATGTAACCCAATTTGTGTTCTTTGAAATTGAAAAGGATATCGCATCGTTGCAATTGTGTCTTAAGTGTAATTTGGCTTGGCTTCCTATTTTGTATGGACATGCTTTTATTTTGAAGGAGAGTTAGCACGGTTGACAGGAAGTTGTTGTTGCTATGGAAACAAGTGACAGAGATTAACGGAGAAAAAGCAATATCAATAAAGACGGAGAAAGTAAACGATGATCTCGGTATAATGTGTGCTACAAGGTATGGAAGTATTCTTGGTGTGTTATCGTATTGTGAGCACTCTCTGTTCCTACAGTGGTCTCCGCTATCTCCCACTCATGTGCAACTTCAGGAAATTGGTGCATGCTTGAGCAAAGTACCTTTCCTCTGCTTTCAACAAAAGAACGAGTTGCTTTATATCGAGCTATATCTGCAGTCAGTGCTAGACATATAGACTGCTTTATTTGCTTTTTCACAGCCATGCAATTCATGGGTACAATCCCACTGAAGTTATGGAAAGAAGTCTGGGTCGAACTTGGTGATGTGATTAATTAGCGTTACCGTTTCTATATGAATCAAGAGGATAAATGTGTGAATGTTCAGCCTTAGTTCTAACATATGGATACGTTGATGTTGTTATTGAGATACTACAATGTAGCACTCTGAGTGATAGAAGTGCAACAGATTGGAAATCACAGCCCTCAGAGATCAGTGCTAAACATGATGTGACGATCGGCAGAGAAAAGGTGCTTAACAGCCTTCACAGATGGTGCGTTTGGGGACCGGCTGACAACTGACAAACGGTGATTTCTGTTTTAGTCGGACAATTACCGCTAACGGGTAAAAACCACATGAACAGAAGATTGGTTTGTGTAACATGGAAAAACAGACGACGGTTTACAACTGAGTGAGTTGAAAAAGACAACCTGTCACATATTTTACAAGATGTGATAAAATAATCAGAAAATTGAGTAATGAATAATAAAATGAGATGGAGAACATCCTGTCACTGATTCTGTTCCAGTAGAACATGCAGTTTCAGTCCTTCAAACACATACATATTGTCCTAATATGTTCAGCCTTCCCATGCTAGAAACACAATAAGAACTAGAATTAAATAACAGGTTGGGCTCTCTTTGTCGAAAAGTAATGGTGATGAAAAGTCTAGGGATACAAGTAGTGATTATGTTTGGACTATGAAATGTTAAAGGTAGGGTAGGTAAGTTTGAGAAACCGGCTCGAGATCGCTAGAATTTGAAAGTACGCCACTTCCTTCAGACTTCCTTAGAGAGCCCCTCCTCCAACACACTCGAACGCGCACATAACCAATGAGGGCACGAGATAAGTTTGAGCACAGATGGAAGGCTGACAGGCAGGTAGGCCATCCAGTTACTTTAGCCGGGCCGGCTCAGATGATTGGTCGTGCTTTTTACAGCGCCACGGCTTCCACAGATGACTTTTTCTTATAGATTTTTTGTCAAAGCACTTCAGATATTCATTGCTATCGGGATGTTAAGATCATTCCATGGAATATAACAACAAGTGTATCTCGAGCCGGTTTCTCAAACGTACCTACCCCACCTTTAAATGAAAAATATTCTATCTCTAAAGTGACGTCAAATGTCCTATTTTTTCAGAAAAACAGCTCAAACCAAAATATATTCAGTATTGTATGAAATAAAACAGAGAAAGGTGGCAAGTCCTCACAAATTATAGGCTGGAAGAAGATAATAATTGGCATTTTGGATAGACAAACGAACGAAGAATAATTCCACCTGCAGTTTAATCCCCGAAGAGTCAAAGTCATCTCAACCCTGATTGAAGAGATTACATCTGTGTACGTGATGGCAGCAGTGTGTGTGTGTGTGTGTGTGTGTGTGTGTGTTACCTGCAGGGAATCATAATACATCTTCTTTGCTTCGTCGTCAGTCTTGTCAGACATCAGCCAGGCCTTGAGCAGGTACTCATAGAAACTGTCACCAAGGCCACCCACAGACACGTGATCTGCAACACACACATAAACAGACATTAAAACACACACTTAAATACACACAGGCCTCCTACATGCGAGCTGTTTAAGAACACAAGTGTTGGCTCATCCCTAGATCATCATTACGCCCCTTGAAGCACTTTGGGATTACATTTAGCAATGAATAAAAATACAATTTATTATTAAATGTATTATCATCATCTGGTTTCATTATTAATATCTTTATTACTAATTGCTACCTACTACATAACTGTATATTATACATATGTATGCTCACATTGTTACATTTGTATTTATTTATTGTATTACTTTGAATCTCATGTTGTTATTTTAGCTTGATATATGTTATTTTATCTAATTTTATTGTATTTATTCCGTACTTTATACGATCTGTGTGAATCTTTGCTGTCCTGTTTTTTCACACTTACCCTGTTGCTGCTTTGTACAACTGAATTTACCTTCGGGGATTAATAAAGGTTCATCTTATCTTATTTAATTACATTTTTTATTTAATGGTATTTTATGTTATATTTAATTTTATTCTCAAATGGAGCAACTGTCATGAAACTAAATTCTTCCCCTCTGAATGAACACAATTCAGATTCTGATGGCAAGGGTGAGGTACATGTGTGCGATATTAACAACCTGTGATTTATTGCAGCATTATGTGTGTGTGTGTGTGTGTGTGTGTTGACATATCTATTTAACAGTTAGAGCCAATAGAATCGAGGGGAAGTTCCTAAAATCCATCTAAACATTACCCATTGCTGAATGATTGATGCGCAGCCAGAATGCCCCGTAACCGGAAGCTGCGATACACTCTGGTGGCTATCATTAGCAGTGTGTGTGTGTGTGTGTGTGTTATTGTATGTGGACCTGCTGTACTTTAGCTGATTGTGAGTGAAGGCTCATCCATATGCATGTGTCATTAACAGAGTCCAGCCCTGTGTGTGTGCAGCGCAGAGATTAAATGTCAGCTGTGATCATCTTAAAGAGAAGAGAAAGGAGACGAAGGTGTGTGGGTTTATGAAAAGCACCTGGCCTTCTGTGAGTTCAATGAAAGAGCCTATTGGTTATACAAGTCATGAAAAGCTATTAGAAATTCATTAAAAAAACATACTTTGAGGGTGGACACTATGACTCGGCAAGTGGTAACATAACAGCCAGAAAGAAATCATCAAAG
Organism: Harpagifer antarcticus; assembly: GCA_902827135.1. Lineage (NCBI taxonomy): Eukaryota > Metazoa > Chordata > Actinopteri > Perciformes > Harpagiferidae > Harpagifer > Harpagifer antarcticus. The sequence continues at coordinate 1,080,739 of CADEHL010001288.1, forward strand.
CTTCTGTGTTTGTACAGCACATAAAAAACCCTTTTGGATATTTTTCAGACAACATTAGATTGCAAGCATCCCATGGTCATAATTTATTCAACAAATGCATTACTATTGCATAATCTCTTTCTAAATGATAAACTCTCTCTGAGCTTCTCTCTCTTTAGTTGATTATTTCTGAGTTTGAGTCGGTATTTTTTCTGTTAAAACTTGCCTTTTCTATTCCTAATTGAATATGTCACAATTTACATAATCTACTTGCATGAAAGCACAGTTCCTGGCTCTGGTTAAGAGTGTCAGCTAAATGCCAACAATTATAATTGTGGATGTGCTTTTACTCAATGTTTTATGCAACAGAGAACACAAGTCAGTAGACTAGAGGTGTAGCTCCACATTTAACCAGCACTGACACTAGCTGCCCTCCGATCAAGAGGGTTCTGAAGCAGATATAATTAAGTATAACACAAAATAAACGTTAATGTTCAAAACGGCCTTTATTTTTCTCATACTGCCTGTGCTGCACACCTCTTTTCACCCTCTGTCTAAAACCAGAGCCCAGTCTGCTCTGATTAGAGACGTCTTAGAGATGTCCCGCCCCTTAGTTTATCACATTGGGGGTGTTTCTCAATGTCGAGTAAAGCTGCTCCAGAGCCACTATTTCAAGCATACTACGTCATCGAGTGTCGCCAAAGGACTGTTCCAAAGTCCAGCATGCTTGGAATTCTACCGAGCCCGGCGTACTTCATAGCGAGAAATTTCGAGGCTGCACATGTGTAGACTCCGCGGTCTTAAAATCCCCACAATGCTTTGCGCACGGACCAATTTCCCCAAATCTGTGGCGGAAAATGTAAGGCGGGGCCTCTCATATGACGCACACCTGCACACTTGCTCGCCTGTTCCACTCTTCGCTTTCCGAATGCCAGGAAGTATTCTTGCCTCGCCTCTGAAGCAAGACGCTCCGAAGACATGTGCTACCAAGCAAGCGTACTCGACATTGAGAAACACTTACAATGTGTTGGGGTGCTAGCCAATAGGAGCGTGAGTTTTAAATAGAGATGTTATTTTAGCTTTTGCAGACCGTTTACATGCACACAAACCTAACTGTACAGCTGCAATGGTTTCAATGCTATCATCCAACTCACAGCAGGAAAGTACGTCCCAAAAACAGGGCAAACTATTCCTTTAATTACACGGCTCCTTTTATATAGAAGCCATGTCATATTGAGGTTGTTCTGAAGTTCAATTTCTGCTCTCTAGTGGTCAAACATCTCTTAAAGCTGCCTTAAAAACTGGGTTGAGAAATGGAAGTTGATATCGAGCACATCTCCTCTTGTCAGAGTCACTTTCATTATATCTACTCTCCTGGCAGTTTTCTCTGACATATGACAAGGCATAAGAAAAAGCTGCTTTCTTTCCTAAAATATACCTTACATCCCTGCTACATTATATATATATATATATATATATATATAGTTATCCTTCTGTGGCTCCATATGTTGCTCTCCTCACCCTCATATTCCCCCTCTATCATTATTTCCATTACCTGTTCAGCTTCACGCTCTGAAGAGTCTGGTAATCGATGTGAAATGACAGCCTTTTACCACAACATGCCGATAAAGCAGACAGGTGAACGGACACATGCTGTTTAGGAGATCGGGGAGTTTAAAAATACTTGACAGAGACTCAGCTGGGTTGCAGTGATGTAAAGAGAGTGGAAGGAAAGGTATGAGGAGGTGTAAAGAGAGGAAGGAAGGGAAGAACACTTTAGCAACACTGCACAAAGATCTGGAAATATGTCAAATAAATCAATATTGTTATTTTCATTTGCATATCTTATAAAGTCATTATATTGGACTTTATATTATTTTTAACTTTTTTAATTTGTTTATTTTTATTCCTGAAATATTTTGTACTGTTTATTTCTTGTGTCTTAATTTCTTTCATTGCCTTGTGTTTTTTTATGCTGCTGCAATGCAAACATTTCCCAAATTGGGATCAATAAAATATCTATCCATCCATCCACCCATCTACCTACTATCCATCCATCTATCTATCTATCTATCTATCCACCTACCTACTATCCATCCATCTACCCACCTACCTACCTACCTACCTACCTACCTACCTACCAACCATCCACCTACCTACCTACCTACCTACCATCCACCCACCTACCTACCTACCTACCATCCATCCATCCATCCATCCATCCACCTACCTACCTATCATCCATCCATCTACCTACCTACCTACCTACCTACCTACCTACCTACCAACCATCCACCTACCTACCTACCTACCTACCTACCTACCTACCTACCAACCATCCACCTACCTACCTACCTACCATCCACCCACCTACCTACCTACCTACCATCCATCCATCCATCCATCCACCTACCTACCTATCATCCATCCATCTACCTACCTACCTACCTACCTACCTACCTACCTACCTACCTACCATCCATCCACCTACCTACCTACCATCCTACCATCCATCCACCTACCTACCATCCATCCATCCACCTACCTACCATCCATCCACCTACCTACCATCCATCCACCTACCTATCATCCATCCACCTACCTACCATCCTACCATCCATCCACCTACCTACCATCCTACCATCCATCCACCTACCTACCATCCATCCACCTACCTACCTACCATCCATCCACCTACCTACCTACCATCCATCTACCTCCCTACCTACCTATCATCCATCTATCTATCTACCTACCTACCTACCATCCACCTACCTACCATCCTACCATCCATCCACCTACCTACCTACCTATCATCCATCCATCTATCTATCTATCTACCTACCTACCTATCTACCTACCTACCTACCTACCTACCATCCATCCACCATCCATATAACCATATATATAATATTGAAAGAATAATAAATGATAACTAAAACAAATGTAAGAAATAATCTGAATTTAAATAAACCATTACTTCTGCTTGTCTAAAAGTACAAATACAACGTATTCAAAGTCCAAACTAAAAGCTGCCTCACCATAAAAAAACAAGTTATAATTACTTTGATTCAAATTAAACTGATGACTGTTTTCTTAATCCGTTTTTTGGTTCATTAAATCAGAGTAAATAGACTTGAATTAGATATCTCTCACAGTTGTTCAAAGCACAACATGATGTGATGAGGAGATGAATCAAACGCCTATTTATTATAATATTAGATGGAGAACACACATTGATATTTAAAGGGGTCATATTATGCTCATGTGCCAGTTCATATTTGAGCCAATAGCGAGTGATACTTAGTGATGTCACAACCATAATAAATCATAGAAAGTTTTTCCCAAAGCTTTAAAAACGGTGACAGGAGATTATTAAGAAGAAACATAATTACAGTAGGGGCAAGTTCATCACTCTTGAAACCATCAAATCTGAGCAGTAAAGTGGTTATTATACCAGAAGGATATTTGCATTCCTGGTTGATTTACATGCAAATTACAGGTGTGGAACATTTTTCTTTGGAAAGAGCATCAGAAGTGCATTGCAGTAATCCAGACAAGTGGTAATTTGCATGCATTAGCGTTTCAGCGTCACCTTTAGAAAGAAAAGGTTGAACTTCACTGACACTCAAGAGAAAAATGCTAATTTCACGACTGTTTCTGATATCGTTCTCAAAGTCCAGGGTGCCATTAACCCAAAGAGTTCAACATGTGATTTCCATTTTAATTACACGGTGGTCAAGAGTGTATTTACCGTCTCACTCTATTCTTCTGAGGGAAATCATGAGCAAGTCTTGCATGTTATTACAGTAGAGTAGAACGCTTTTGGCCACTCTCTCTTTAAAACCCAGAGAAAACCAACCAACCCTCTGTACTGCCGGTTAATTAGACTTGTCCACTGTGTTGCAATAAGCTCTAAGGAATATCTCAAAACACACTGAAAACCTAAATCCACTTTAATTTGAGTGTTTACGCAGCAACTGGAATATCTAGTTCCTACCAGAAAACTAGGGTGCAGCTCTAATACCTCATTCACACCAACGGTGTTACAGGGCCGGTTCGGAGCTGGAGCTTGAAAAGCACCGGATTTTCCTGTTCACACCGCAGCGGAGCAGCCTCTTAGCTCCGGAATCCGGTTCATTTCGAGCACCAAAAAATTGTCCGGCCAGAGCAAAAGCACCACATACGTCACGCTTACGTCGAGGCAGGGGCGGGATCAACTCCTGAACAACAACAAGAAGCCGGCGTTTTATCCAGTTTGTACACAACGATGGAGAAACTTAACAAGCAGCAGTGGTCCACTGAAGAGACCAGCTACCTGCTGGGAACCTGGTCTTCCGTAGAGGTACAGAGGAAGCTGGCTTTATGAAGCAGGCACACAAACGGTTACGTCATGATGCAAACGATGACGCAATGACGCAGCACCAGTCGGACTCTGGGCAGTATGAAAAGAGCCGGAGCTAAACCGAAGAACCGGTTCCGAACCTGAAAAGCTCTAGCACGGAGCTTGAACCGGAGTTGCGTTGGTGTGAATGAGGTATATGTCAAGTGTTCAACATGCATGTGTGCAATGAGCTTGTAAGATTGCTAGCTTAGCTCGATATAAACTGTATTATAAGAAATATTCAGTCAAGCTGCTTTAAAGTCACACATTTAAACTAAAAGTGAGGTAGAAAAAAACCTTGATTCTTTTTATGGTCTTATTCGACTGAGATTAAGAATATTTGTGGTCATACTTGAAAGATTACTGTAATGGATAAGTCATGTTTTAATGCTGAATGACCTTTTTCAAAGAAACTATAGGCACATATCTTGAATTTTCAGTTTTCTTTGGAGAAACTCAGATCTATCGATGAAATCTACTAAACGAAATGTCAACAAAATGATTGGAGGGTTAGTCGACTACAGGTCCTTACACACCAAGCCGATTTCGGCCGTCGATAGATGTCTGGCCGCCGATGAGCGTCCTGTCGCCCTACTCAGATTGGTGTGTCCCGCCCCGTCGTGTCTTTTCGGCCGTGCCGACACCTTCCACCGCTGATTCAACATGTTGAATCGGGAGGCTGTCGGCTAAAGAAAACACTCTGATTGGCTGTTCAGCTTAGCGAATCAGAGCATGAGAAGCGAAAAGGAAGTGAGGGACCCAAACAAACTATTAAGAAGGCAAATCTGAGATTTCATTTAACTCCAGCTCTCGACTCAGGAAGAGAGCTGAGAAAATGGAACGCACACGCCATTTGCTGTTTGTTTATATCACGCAGTCTGTTCTTCTTCTCTCGGTGTATCACGCAGTCTGTCTTCCGGTTGTTGCCTCTTTTGAATGACGAATACACACTACCGCCGCCTGCTGGTAAGGAGAGTTATTGCCACCCACGCATGCGCAGTTCGTACGTGCAACTTGGCCGTCGGCTGAAGTCTTTGCGGTGTGTTCCAGTGCGAATGTTGGCCAAGACGCAGGAGACGTGAGGCGACGCAACAGTCGGGTCCGTCGGGATGTGTTCTTTGGTGTCAGTTTGGTGTGTAGGCCCCTTAAGACTTTCTTTAGTTGAGGACAGGCATAGTATGGCGCATTTCCACTACAGGGCCTCGCTCGTTAGGCCTTGTTAGGACTGGCTCACTTTAATGCTGCGCTTCCATTACAGTTTAGTAGCTGGGGTAGTTACTATAGTAACGCAGTGTAGGCGGAGCCGTGACGTCATCTTCAATGAGCACCCCAGAAAAACAACATCAGCCGTTAGCTGTTAGCCCTCAGAGCTCACAGCTCCTCATATCTGTTCAGAAACTAGACAAAAGTTAAACAAGTACAAACCACAGACTGTCTGTGTCATGGAGAATACAGTCGCTGCTTTATTTATGTCTGTAGGCCGTTGTTGTGAGTGTGGACGGTTGCAGCATATACTGCGTTAGCTTAGCCGATCTCCATTTAGACAACACGCATTTTTAAAGGTTTTTCGCCTGCCGTCTGTCTGCAGACTTGTCAAAGCATTAATTCATGGTTTTTACTAACCGGTGTCAGTATGTTGTTACTTCGGCATCATTTAGAAATGTGTATTACAATTAAATCACGGTCAAAATGTTCATCTTGTTGTAGTTGTAGCCCCCTTGCCAGCGATTCTCTCTCTAGTTTAGCAAACTCAGCCCGACTCAGCCCTGTTTGTTGGCCCCGATAGAACCCAGATTTTGTCGGGCCAGAAAAAAGGTGAAAAAGTAGCCCCGGGCCGGAACTAGGCATAGTGGAAACGCAACCGCAGTATCAACAGCAGTATGCACATTGCAGTATGGAGCTTGAACAGGAGTTGCGTTGGTGTGAATGAGGTATATGTCAAGTGTTCAACATGCATGTGTGCAATGAGCTTGTAAGATTGCTAGCTTAGCTCGATATAAACTGTATTATAAGAAATATTCAGTCAAGCTGCTTTAAAGTCACACATTTAAACTAAAAGTGAGGTAGAAAAAAACCTTGATTCTTTTTATGGTCTTATTCGACTGAGATTAAGAATATTTTTGGTCATACTTGAAAGATTACTGTAATGGATGTAATGGTTGCAGGCTAAATGAGTGTTAATATTCTTAAATAAGTATTGTGGTGCTGAATGGATGTCGTGGCCTACAGATCGTATTCTATGGACTTAATAAAATACCTTTGTTTGGTACAGACCTTCTTAAAATAATCACAACATATTATATATTTCAGTAATAATGAGAAAAAGGTCAAATTACAATATCACTCAAAATGATCATAAATCTGTTATTTTTGCTGAATTGTGCTGCCCTATTGTATCCTAATGATAAAATCTGTATCTCCACTACATCTTTGTGTCAGCGTTTTGACAAAAATAAGACACAGAAGCTGTTTGGCACGGCATCTGAGACTCCTGAGATAAAGGGCAATGTTCCCTCTCAGGCGTTGTCTTGATGCTCAAGTGCTACACGAGAGGGAAATGCAGGAGAAAGGCGAGACAGGGGAAATGGTTTGTGATGTAAAATGTGCGGGTGAAGAGAACTTACGTTGGCCCCACTGGCCGCTGTTGGGGTTCAGGTAGTTGGGGTACAGACCCTGAGGTTTGTCCAGGCGATTCAGGACCTTCCTGATGTTCATTACCTAAAGAATCACAAATGCAATGAGTTAAGTTCACTTCAAACACAAGTGAGCATACAGTATGTAAAGAGAATATATAAAACACTCTGATAATACAGAAACTAACGTCATTCAAGATTCAAGGCTTTATTGTCATGTTTCATTACTGCACAAAGCTACAGTGTAGATATGGCAATGACAATCTTAAGTCCCAGGCTCCTCCAACAGCGCAACATGAATATATACAGGACATAAAACAAATCAAATAGTGCAAGAGAATTAGCTTTATTAACTATATCCATTTCTTGCACAATAATATCCTGCATTATATCTGCTACTGGACATTTGTATTTCTACATGTATATATATATATATATATATATGTTTTGTTGTTGTTGTACTTTTTAATGCCATTTTATTTCTGAAATATTTTGGACTGTTTATTTCTAGTGTCTTAATTTCTCTTATGTGCATTGCCTTGTTTCTTATGCTGCTGCAACGCAAACATTTCCCAAATTGGGATCAATAAAGTACTGTCTGTCCGTCCGTCCGTCCGTCCTTGTCTGTCTGTCTCTCTGTCTGTCCGTCTGTCCGTCTCTGTCTCTCGGTCTGTCTCTCTGTCCGTCCGTCTGTCTCTCTGTCTGTCTCTCTGTCCGTCCGTCCGTCTCTCTGTCTGTCTCTCTGTCCGTCTGTCCGTCTCTCTGTCTGTCCGTCCATCCGTCCGTCCGTCTATCTCTCTGTCTGTCTATCTCTCTGTCTGTCTCTCTGTCTGTCTATCTCTCTGTCTCTCTGTCCGTCCGTCTCTCTGTCTGTCTCTCTGTCCGTCCGTCCGTCCGTCCGTCCGTCCGTCCGTCCGTCCGTCCGTCTGTCCGTCCGTCCGTCCGTCCGTCCGTCCGTCCGTCCGTCTGTCCGTCCGTCCGTCTATCTGTCTGTCTGTCTGTCTGTCTGTCCGTCCATCTATCTATCTAAAAGTTAGAGTAAAAGGATGATTCTTTGACATTACAGTCACGTCTAAAGTGCAAGAGAGCAAGTGGAAATCCTGTACAAAAGCAGCCATTGACTGTGAAAAAAGATAATACCATCTATTCCCGTGTGTGTCCGTTACCTTCTGTGCAAACTCAGGATTCCCAGAGAGTTTGCTGAGGTGCATGAACTCTAAATGCAGCGTGCCGTACTCTGCCAGGATGCTGCTGCCGCCAGACGCCCAGGGCCAGTTCCTCCCAACACCGCTGGAAGAAGATGAGAAGAGACTTTAGGAATGCATACAAGTTAGAAAAAGATCAGTCGTCACCGGCTTGAGCTTCAATCTCAGGAATGGAAGTATCATCACATACAGAGCATCAACTAGTTCCTGATCAGTGTCCTTTACATGCTGATATCCAAGAGAGGGAGTTACACAGTCTCAAGATGGAGGAATAGAAAGCAGTATTCAATCGGTAATCACACATCCTGTCATGTTCACAGCTACAGTTGGGATACCTTTGTTAGCATGCTACTCTCATGTTGGAAGAGGACATTCAGTATTTTCCCAACAATAAAGCAAAAAACAGAATACTGCCAGAAAACACACAAAACGAATTTGTTTTAATTTCAGAGGATGAGCATCGTAGGAGGAAATTACATTTGAAGCTAGGGCTGCTCGATTATGGCAGAAATCATAATCTCGATTATTTGGGTCAATAATTGTAATTGCGATTATTAAATGCGATTATTCATTGACTTTGAAAACATGCATTTATTGGAGTTAAAAATGTTGAACACTGTTTTTAACAGTTGATTACCCTGAACTTTAAGTATAATTACACTAAAAAGGGATAGTGGTGGTCTAATGTATAGTGAGGTGGGCTGAAGATCGGAAGGTTGTGAGTTCAAATCCCGCCAGGAACACCACCACTAGTGTGCCCTTGAGTAAGGCACTTAGTCCTTAGTTACTCCAGGGAGAATGTCCCTGTAATTGGTAATTGTAAGTCGCTTTGGATAAAAGCGTCAGCTAAATGAAATGTAATGTAATGAAAAACCAACAAAAAAAGTAATAATAAAAAATAATCGTTTTATTTTGATTACGTTGTTTTCGTAATCGTTGCAAGCCATAATTGTAATCGCGATTAAAATACGATTAAAATACGATTAAAATACGATTAATTGAGCAGCCCTATTTGAAGCATCAGTTTACACGTACTCAGGGGCGGTTCTAGGGGGGGCAGGGCGGGCCAGTGCCCCCCTAACACTGACCTCTGGCCCCCCTCTGGTACTCGGTTTGCCAAAAACCGCAGGATTGTGTTGCTGTAATGTGAGATTGTGCAGTATGTAAAGTAGAGATGTAACTGTTCATTACCTTTATTTTTATATAAATATAGTGTGAGTGCAAACATTGCACTATAACTTAAGCTGAAGCTAACAGTAATAACTATAAGATCTATCTGAAATAAATAAGTGTACTGAAACAAATACCAATAACTGTATTGCATTGTTTTCTTATGTGCAATTACTTCATACTGTCTAGTTCTCTTTTTCGTCTTGCATTGATTGGGCCCCCCTCAGAAAATAACTGGCCCCCCAGTCAAATTGGTCTAGAACCGCCACTGCACGTACTGCTTTACAGCAGATGTGTGTCTGTAGTCGGCGTAAAGAAGTGGAATACAAAGTATAAAGAAAGCGTAATTAGACAGTTTGAAGTTGACGTTTGATGGTGTATTTAAGCAACTGTGAGTGAAAGAATATTTCCTTTATTTTACTTTTTTAGGGTTATTTCATTTTAAAATTTTAAAGGCAAGAGGCGCATTCACACCGCAGTACTTTTCCCACAAAGGTTCATGCGAACTTAGTTCATGCAAACTCTTTAGTTCGCATGAACTAAGTACAGATCGCGTTCACACCGGAAAAAGTCCCTGGGGGAGGATTAGGCAAATGAAGCCGCTGACTTCACTTCTTCTTCTTCTGCTTTGGGTTTACTGGCAGGCTACAAACAACTTCACGGCGTATACTGCCCCCCGGAGTCCCCGGCCGGAAGTCCCCGGAGTTGGGGAAGGCTTCAGTAGAAGCTGCTGGGACTCCCAGCAGCTTCTACTGAAGCCTTCCGAGTAAATCGCCAGAACGCCGACACCCTCCTCATCTCCACCGCTCCCATGTTTTATTTTGTGTTGCCATAAGTTAGTCTCTCTGCGTTTCTGCGCTGGGCTAATGCTAATGCTAATAATGCTAATGCGAGGATAATAAAATGGCGGCTTCACAAAACTTTTTGGAAGTTTTACGGGGCGTGGTTTGCAATCCGCCCAGCCAATCAGAAATATAGCTCTTTTCTCACAAAAGAGCCGCTCGAAAGTCCCTGCTCTCTAGCAGGGACTTACGAGCGGCTCTTTTGTGAGAAAAGAGCTATATTTAGTACCGGCTCTTTTTGGTGTGAACGCGATAAAAGAGTTCACTGAACTAAGTTCGCATGAACCTTTGTGGGAAAAGTACTGCGGTGTGAATGCGCCTAAGGTAAGTTTATTTATATAGCACTTTTCAACACAAGGCAATTCAAAGTGCTTTACAAAAAATGAAAGACATTAAATAAGATTTTCTTCTCCCTGCTCCTTTCCACCATGCGCTATAAAAACCAGTATAAGTGCACATGTTTTGTTTTAAAGTAACTGCCATGTGTGGAATAAATAAACAAATAAACAATAAACAAAAGAAAAAGAGAAAAGTGTTTCTGTTAAAAAAAAACATGGTAACAAAGAGAGAGTTCCAAAGATAGGTAAGAGCTGCACGATGTTTGAAACTTCAAGTTCATTATTTGACATCTTCAATTCAGCCACAAACTGTCAAAGTGACCTGGTTTTAACTCGAGTGTTTCCTCACTTTATTATGAGTCATGGCAGAAGAAATAACTCATGAGAACAAAGCAAAGCCAGTTTGTCTCAATATTAAAGTGACAGCTGAAAAGAGGCGATCACTCCTGAAAAAGGTCAGCTTAACACTCAGTGAGTCATACTTTAAAATACGACTATTACAAAGTTCTGGTAATTTACACGTTATTTTTAAAAAGCCATCTTTTGCTTCTGTGACATTTACAAAACAGATAAAAAGGACATCGACTGCGTTACATTAATGGCACTAAAAGCTAACCTCACGCTCCATCTGTCATATTTATGGGAGCATTCGTTTAGTTTTTTTCACACACACTTTGGCACGATTATTATTCTGTGTGGTGTCTCTAGGTCAGTCAATCCTAAGGACCCCACCCTCTCCCGTGACATTGCATGAAGTGACGTTGCGTAACTCTCAGGCCATATGTGAACGTTTCTAACCTCCAGTACGCTTGAAAAGGACAGAAGACCTAGCAACAGTGTGTGTGTGTGTGTGTGTGTGATCATTAGAGCCACTGACAGATGACTTCCAGGCTCACGACTGATGACTCTGGTGGCGATGCATCAAGTGACTACTCATGAATACATATTAGCAATCCACCACACTGTGAAACACACTGTACTACAACATCTGCATGTGGACACACACACACACACACACATCACTTCAGGGGACATTACATTGACTTACATGCATTTCCTGGAGACTTATCCTAACCTTAACCAACACATGCCTAAACCTAACCAAGTCTTCACCCTAAAAGTAATGATTCCCCTTATGGGGACCTCCAATTTGTCCCCATAAGGGAGGCGAGTCCCCACACGTGACTGTGTAAACAGATTTAGGTCCCCACAAGGATGGCACACACACACACACACACACACACACACACACACACACACACACACACACACACACACACACACACACACACACACACACACACACACACACACACACACACACACACACACACACACACACACACACACACACACACACACACACACACACACACACACACACACACACACACACACACACACACACACACACACACACTTAGAGAAAGGAGGACGAGGAAAAGGAGTGTGATTTGGGAGAAGAGCCATAAACAAACACACACACACATTTTCAAAGAGGTGGATGAAGACACCAATTATCGCCCTTCAACTCATCCTGCTGCACAAGCCATCATTAGTTTCCCATTACACCGCAGATTTAATCAAGTCCACCAGAGAGGACCACCGAGAGAGAGAGAGAGAGAGAGAGAGAGAGAGAGAGAGAGACCAGGGTCAGAGGTTTGTAGCTGAGTGTGTGTTTGTGTGTGTGCGTAAAACATAAAAAAAAAAAATTGTAAATATTTGTAAAAGCCTAAGGCTAAGACAGATAGATACAATGTAATTACATAACATGTGTATATAAGCAAACCAAGTAAGAGATGTGGTTTGGTTTGAAATACAATGCATGAACTGAGTGAACTGTGATTGAAATATTACGTGAATGCTAGTAAACCAAATAACAAAGATGGAGTCAGGGAGGGAGTTTGGGTGAAATGAAGTTATTTCAAAAGCTACCGAGGGGCATTCAGGCCTGTTCTCTAATGGAAACTCTTTGTCGCTCCAGTCACTTCCTGTGCGAGGGTTTGAAAACTGGCATTCATCCATTGACACACGGCACAATACCACTGTGTCCATGTGATGGGAATCCTCTGTTGTGTTTGACTACTGATGCAGAGGAGAGCTGCATGTGGCCCAGTTTACAGATTACCGTTAGCAACTAGGGATGGGAATTTGAAAGCTAATGTATATTCGAATATTCAAAATCAATTTAATTTAGAAAAATAAATAAATACATGTTCAAATAAGTTTAGAAACCAAGTCGAATGTGTCACATGTATTGAACTGGTGATCACAGTTTGAACAGTTGACAGCTTTAGGCCTACAGCTTTCATGCTTAAAACATAACTGGGTTTTTAAATGAAAGAGGGATCAGACACCAACAACATAACGGGTTAGGGTAACGTAAGCCTATCAGAACAGAGATCAACAACCTGTAACAGGGCTATGCACAGAATGCAGCTATTCAATACTCATTGTTCTTTAAGAATATGAGCATGTCTACTCAGGGGAGAGGCGGGTATACATTGAATTATTATTATTTGATAATATGTAATCAACTTCGGCACCCCTCCCAAAAAAAATTCTCATATTCGAATAATTTCGAATATTCGATTAATCGTTCTCATCCCTATTAGCAACTAGCACGCTCTACATCAGGGGGGTCCAAACTACTATTTTAAAATCAGCCCTCACTCAGCAAATTAAAAAAGTATAATGATTTAAAGGTCACCTATTATGCAAAGTCCACTTGTTCATGTCTCTTCTACATCAACATGTGTCCCCTCTTCTTCATGTCTCTTCTACATCAACATGTGTCCCCTCTTCTTCATGTCTCTTCTACATCAACATGTGTCCCCTCTTCTTCATGTCTCTTCTACATCAACTTGTGTCCCCTCTTCTTCATGTCTCTTCTACATCAACATGTGTCCCCTCTTCTTCATGTCTCTTCTACATCAACATGTGTCCCCTCTTCTTCATGTCTCTTCTACATCAACTTGTGTCCCCTCTTCTTCATGTCTCTTCTACATCAACATGTGTCCCCTCTTCTTCATGTCTCTTCTACATCAACATGTGTCCCCTCTTCTTCATGTCTCTTCTACATCAACTTGTGTCCCCTCTTCTTCATGTCTCTTCTACATCAACATGTGTCCCCTCTTCTTCATGTCTCTTCTACATCAACTTGTGTCCCCTCTTCTTCATGTCTCTTCTACATCAACTTGTGTCCCCTCTTCTTCAACATGTGTCCCCTCTTCTTCATGTCTCTTCTTCATCAACATGTGTCCCCTCTTCTTCATGTCTCTTCTTCATCAACATGTGTCCCCTCTTCTTCATGTCTCTTCTACATCAACATGTGTCCCCTCTTCTTCATGTCTCTTCTACATCAACATGTGTCCCCTCTTCTTCATGTCTCCTCTACATCAACATGTGTCCCCTCTTCTTCACGTCTCTTCTACACCAACATGTGTCCCCTCTTCTTCATGTCTCTTCTACATCAACATGTGTCCCCTCTTCTTCATGTCTCTTCTACATCAACATGTGTCCCCTCTTCTTCATGTCTCTTCTACATCAACATGTGTCCCCTCTTCTTCATCAACATGTGTCCCCTCTTCTTCATGTCTCTTCTACATCAACATGTGTCCCCTCTTCTTCATGTCTCTTCTACATCAACATGTGTCCCCTCTTCTTCATCAACATGTGTCCCCTCTTCTTCATGTCTCTTCTACATCAACATGTGTCCCCTCTTCTTCATGTCTCTTCTACATCAACATGTGTCCCCTCTGTGGAAAGAGACTCTGAAAGTTTCAGGAACAAAGATTCTCTCTCTTTTTGATCCATTTCTATAAAAACCTGTCTGAAAACGAGCTGATCAGATTTTGGCCACTTTATGATGTCATAACGATGTGTTGTCTTGTGTAACCATTAGCCAATCAGCAACCAAGGTAACCCCCCCCCCCCCCCCCCCCTTATCACCTGAATCTCCTCCTAGAGCACCATTGAGTTCTTTGTAACCAAATATCTCTCAGAGGGGCGTGGGGAGGGGCTCCTTATTTTCATCTAAAGTAACAGACAGAGAATCAGCACTTTGGAAACAGGGCTGAAACAGAGGGGATTATGGGTAATGCTGCAATGATCCGTTTGGTGTTTCAGCCAATCGGAGACAGGCTCTGTATATATCGGAGACCTGTAATATATTGATGAAAAACAGTATCATAGGGGACCTTTAAGTATAATAAACTTCTGCTTGTCTTACATTGTACTTCTTAAATATATATGTTCAAATATATTACACAGTATTCATAAGAGGGTGAGCTGCTAACAAAATAAAGTGAACCCTATGGAGAGCTGTGAGCTGAAAGCATTTTCAAGTATCAAGAATAATTGACCTACATTAGATTGTCTTTTCCAACTTATAAAAGAACTTACGAGGCAATAAACCTCTGGTGAGTGGCCCAGCCCTTTTCTGTATGAGGCCCCCGGGGAAAACAGACCCCTGCTCTACATGCATGTTCCTCCAAACTCTGAGCTATTGAAACCCTGTTAAGTTTATGACTTCTGCTCATAAGTGGTTCAAATGTGGGAATATATCATGACAGCAGCCTTAACTAGCTTTCATCCAGTCTAAAGACGTTTTGTAACGATGACAAAGCAGTGGAAATTGCTGTAAGACGGTAATGATTTTCTATTGTTGACAGTACCGTGTGATCTCAGTTTGATTCATTTTCACAGTCGGGGGTAAGGAGGTTCATTCATTTCACTAACAGGAGGCAGAGTGGTGTCTCTTTTTGTGTCATTTCACTTTGTACCAGACGGCAATAATGTAATGCAGCTTGCTGGGAAAAAACCCACTACGTAATTGTCTTTGCAGACGTTAATGAAATGTTATGGTGACCTAGAACTAGAGATTATGCAAAGCTTAAAGTTACGTATCAACGCTGATATTGAACTTTCATTATAAATCAAGAGATCATCCACATCTGACAGGACTGATATGAGGCCGTTTGTTCGCTAGGAGTTCAATCAATTTGCTTCGCCCACATTTAATCCTAATCATCCTGTTGCATTAACCGTTATGATAAAACGTTCCTTACTTTGAACTATAAGGGTTTACATTGGAGCAGGTATTCCAGTCCTCATGGTGTATGCTATTTGTCTTTTGGGGGTCTCCAAGCTTCTTATTATCCCACCTTTCACACCTGAAGCCAATTTCCTGGCCAGCTGTGAAATTACAAATCCTGGCCTGCTAGTTTTATACCCTCCGTTTGATTGTGCAAGCGCCAACAGCATTGCTTTTAATTCTGTGGTGCCAAGCGGTTACCTGGAAAAACAGAAAAGGCTTTCCATCTCCATAAATTAGCGTGTCATGCCAGGAAGTGCCCTCTCACACTCCTCCTAGTATGCCTATTGAAAATAAGTATTCCAACGTATGTACGCTGATGAAGTCTATATTTCTGCCCAGTTTGTGGTTTCTATTCTTCTCCCCATTTAATCCATGACCTCCGTTTCCCTCCTGCTTTCCTTCTCATGAAAAGACATCGCACTTCGCCCCCTCCAGGCGCAAAAAGAAAATGTGAATTGCGATAGATTCACAACTTCATTAGAGGCTTTAAATAATGGCTGCCTTTCACTGCCTTAGGTTACTGCCGGATAAAGCTGCACTGAGACCATCTAGGTGTGTGTGTGTTTGCTTTGAAGACATCTCTGGATACCCCTGAATGCAAGACTTGTCTTTTGTTGTAAGACAGTTCCAGTAAGATGTTACTACCAATACTCTGATTGTGTTTCTGTGATTTGTAGATGTGTCTCAGTCATTAGGGGCTTGGACTGGGAGCTGTAGGGTTGTTGGTTCAAGTCCCTGGCCAGACATAAAAATATGGAGAGTGGACTGCTACTTGGAGAGGTCCCAGTTCACCTCCTGCCCTGCCATGGTGCCCTTGAGCAAGGCACCGGACACCTCCCTTCACCCCTCACTCGCATTGCTCCCCGGGTGCTGTACAATAGCTGCCCACTGCTCCTAGTACTAGACTCCTGGTACTAGGATGGGTTAAATAAAGAGGCCACTTCTTCTGCCATACTGACGACACTCAATTTCTATTTTACTTTTAGGGCAATTAGGGTTTTGTTGTGCTGTTGCTCGTTAAAGTAGCTCAAAATGAAAATCCAAACCAGCTGCCTTAAATGTGAATGAGTTGTCTTGAGTCTCTACAAAGCATTGTTCATGTTCCCATCACATCTGGAAGAAAAGGCTTGCTGACAGACTGCCACTTCCCGGGGTCACCCAGTGTGAAAATATCTCTTGGCTGTACTAATAGAGCTATTCTTCTTCCAGGCCTATTAATCAAACTCTGAGACCCCAAGAGCTCAGGATTGATTGCTTCAGCCTCAAAGCCTGGAGCTGGAGGAGTAAATCTGGCCCAGACTGACTTAACATTTCCTTTTATGAGATAAGAAAAAAGAGAAGGGGCAAAGGATTTAACTTCAACTTTGCAGCGTGATTAAAATGGTGACATTGTTTTGTTATCTGCTGTCTTACTGGTTAGGAGACACTTAATTTAAGTCAGTATAATCTGTAATGGTGAGTAAATATAATGTTTATTGTTTTTGTGAAAAAGCCAAATAGTAACCTAATGATGACCTCTGCAATTAAGGGACTAAGGAAAGATTACTATTCTTACAGCACCAACACGTTTTTAACTGCTACATTACGTACAAAACGTTGCATCTTTTCTTTTGAATTGTTTGATAAGGCCTATCAACTCATCGTCTAAAGCCAAGCTAGTCATCATAGCTGTAAGTAAAACTAGTAAATCAAAAGATAACGTGTTAGAAATGTCTGCTTAAAAGGCGTCTAAGTGGCTTAAATGAAAGAAAGAAAGGAAGCTGCGTCGTATCTATTAGGGGTGTAACGGTACACGTACCGAATTCGGTTCGGTACACGTGTACCGAAGTATACCGAACGAATATAACGTTAAACGTAAAAAATTGAGAACATGAACAACTTCTTGGAAGTAATCTCAGGTGCTGCGTCGCAGCATTCAGAGTAATTTGCTCACATTGGGTTCAACGCGTCATAGAGCGAGCAAGTCATTTCATTGGACGAGACGCATACTATGAGAGCTGGTCACAGGGATGCGTTCAAATTTCCTCATGTAGGAACTGTCGAAATAGCGAACGCAGATAAAGTTGAGCTCGAAAATCCTCCAGCATCATTGAAGTCTCCGGTTTGGGAACATTTTGGTTTCGCAGTTACGTACAAGGATGACGGACAAAGACAGGTGGACCGAACCAAAGCTGTTTGTCGGCATTGTTCAACTAAAATAGGTTACGCGGCTGGCAATACATCAAACTTGCACTCATTTGAAAAGGCATCACCCGAATGTGAATATCACCGGTACCAAAAGAAAAAAGACTGAAGTGCAAACCCAACTCCCGCTAGCATTCAAGCCTCCACCACTCGCAAAGAGTTCAGACCGAGCCAAAGCTATTACAAACGCCAAATATCCTTATGTTGCCATGGTAGCAAAGCGCTACCTGGCTGTATCTGCTGCCTCTGTCCCTAGAGAGGGTGTTCTCCACAGCAGGAGACATTGTTAGTGACAGCAGATTTGCCCTTTCGGCAAGCAATGTGGACGAGTTCACCTTTCTTTAAAACAACATGAAAATACAATGACAAGCAAGTCCTAATGTCAAACTGGCTGCTTAGGTACAGTACAGTTCAAATACAGATTATTTCAGTTCATCGAAATGCTGCACCTTAATGTTTATTTTATTATATTTTGTATTTATTTGAGTGAATACATTATTCACAGTTTAGTAATAATTTAAAAAACCCAACCATTTTTTATGTTTTGTGATAATTTTTTCTGCTGTACCAAAAACGTACCGAACCGAACCGTGACCTAAACACCGAGGTACACCCCTAGTATGTATACAAGAAAACGGATTGAAAAGTACCATCTAACATTTAAAAACTTTCTTTAAAAGTTGTGATTTAAAGCAAACATATTTTGCAAGAAAGACATTTACATTATTAAAACCTTAAGCTGTTAATTAAAGGGGAAAAGTTGATGTGCAAGTGTTTCTGAGAGTGTGTGGATGTGGGATACAATCACCATGCCTGTGGAGGAATGCATTGCACACACACACACACACACACACACACACACACACACACACACACACACACACACACACACACACACACACACACACACACACACACACACACACACACACACACACACACACACACACACACACACACACACACACACACACACACACACACACACACACACACACACACACACACACACACACACACACACACACACACACACACACACACACACACACACACACACACACACACACACACACACACACACACACACACACACACACAATCCCATTAAGCAAGTCAGTATGCAGTGGGAGTGATTTGCAGGAGCTTTATCAGTCTGAATGTTAATGGAAGAGCTATGGGACATACTGGCTCGAGCAGATAACGCCAGGGTAACTAGTGTGTGTGTGTGTGTGTGTTTGTGTTTGTGTAACAGAGTGAGAAAAGAAAGTGTCAGTAGAAATAGTGGAAGTTTGTGAAGTACTGCTACGTCTTTCAATGCCAAAACACAACATCTTAATAATGTAGGAAGCCACATTTCTTGCTGTTTTAGTAAAACTGTTTCGATTTGATGTTTGTATTACTTTATATATAAAGTATGTAGTGTGTTATACAGGTGTTTGTGCACATAAATGGTCTGCAAAGGCTACAATCCCAAAGTTCCCTCCACAGGGAGTTTCAACAGATAAGTTGACGGATAGAGACATCTCGACTGTCTCAAAGAAGCTATCCTTTGCCTTTGTTATACTTTAAGACTAATTATAAAAGCTGAATTCAGGGACAAACGTTCGTCTGACCATCTGTCTGCTGCTGTGCCACCAGATCTGCTCCGGTCCGAGTCTGAAGCAGATCAATTGGACGAATCAATCGGATCTCAGCAGCATTTTCGACTCAGTTAGCGACAATCAATGGGTTCATGCCCAGCGAGAGATAAAGACAAAAAGAGGGAGAGAGATAGAGGCAGACATCAGATTTTCGACAAGGTATTGTACCGTTGATTTATCAGACCTCCCGAGCGTCCTATAAATGTTTCAAGTGTCTGCTTAAGATAAATCCACTGTACATCGAGAAGAGGTTTCCCACTGATCGCCCTGATTGATTATTCCATCATTTCTCTTTTGAATTTCCATCATGACGAATGAAGAGTGCTACCGTAAATGTACAGGAAACGTTATTCTGGTTCGTTACTAGTCTCTTTACATATCAAGCAATTATTCAGAAGCACTCAAAAAGCGGTCGCCTTTCAACCAGAAGGTTGTGGGTTCGATCCCAGCCCGTGCAGTCAACATGTCGATGTATCCTTGGGCAAGATACTGAACCCTGAGTTGCTCCCGATGGCCAATGGTGTGTGAATGTTAGGTCCTAGAGTAAGGTACACTGCTCTGTATGAATGGGTGAATGACATGTAGTATGTAAAGCGCTTTGAGGGGTCGTAAAGACTGGATAAAGCGCGATATAAGTACAGTCCATTTACTGTAATTGTCACTATGTTTGGGGGGCTTTTTTTTCATTTGCTGAGAGTCTAGAAACAGAGGGTGTTGTTGACTGTTAAGCCCCTGCTGAGATGAACGTGTTATTTGTGATATCCGGCTGTTAATAACATTGGATTTATCACGTAAACTCTATTTTTGCTGCAACATCTCTTATTTCCAGCTTATTAAAGTTACACCCAGACCACTGTGAACTCTTGTTACAAGTATATTCCACTTTATACACTGATTGAAGTATTTGCCTAGGTAAAGAAGCAAAGAAGGGGGTAAAGAAGTTCATTCAGATCTTCATGTATTTGACATGGCCTGTATTTACA
Organism: Harpagifer antarcticus; assembly: GCA_902827135.1. NCBI lineage: Eukaryota > Metazoa > Chordata > Actinopteri > Perciformes > Harpagiferidae > Harpagifer > Harpagifer antarcticus. Next base: position 1,101,198 of record CADEHL010001288.1, read on the forward strand.
ATTACAAGTCCCTATTCTTCCTCAACATCCTCTAGACATCTTGTTTCACCTTGCTGTAGCGATCTGCAGATACACTCTATAGACCCAGGTGTTAAAATACTTTAAATGGTAAATGGACTCCATTTCTATAGCAGTTTTCCAATCTTTGCAACCCCTCAAAGCGTTCTTACTCACACAAGCCAGCAATTCACCCATCCATACAGAGGCAGGTGCATTCAAGGTGCTAACATCCACACACATGCACACAGCATTGTGAAGCCACGCCATCGAGAGCAACTTGGGGTTAAGTATCTTGCCCAAGGACACATTGACCTTCAGCTTGGAGAATGACAATCTTCCTATTGTGAAGCTGACAATTGAGCAGCCCGACCAAGCAAGGAGGCAGAGGCAGAACGTCCAAATATAACCCGGTGTGGGCATTTATTAAATCATAAACATATGACACAGCCTCAATCTGCTGCCCATGTGAACACAGTCACCAGCCACCACAAGGATCTCACACACACTACCTGTCCACTGACAGGGAAAACAGAGCCTAAATACACACACTAATCAATCAACAAGACACAGGTGAGGGGGGAGGAGACAACACAGGGCACCAGGTGAACACAATCAACCACAATGAAGCTATACAACCCGTAACGGAGGCCATTTACTATAGCGGATAAAGTCCTTTCAGATGATGTTGATGTGCTGCGTTCAATACAGTACAGCCTTTTCATCCTTAGAAATGAACTTTTGGAAAGATACTTTTTGTTTAATTTCGGTGTTAATTAGTGTAAAAAGCTCTGAAGCTTCAGAGCAGTTGAGCAAACCAGGTTTAGTGAGAACGCAGTAAGACATTTTAAGCTGTGGCCTTGTTTCCAGTGGCTCCTTTCGGGCTTTTCAGATAGCTGCAGGGGCAAGAGATGAGAAACTGCAGAGAGGGAATAAAGGAGGCCATGAAGCGGACCTACAGCAAGGAGAAGATACTGGGTCACTCAAAGTAGATGGATGGACTGAGGACGGACGGAGAGGGAATACAGGACAGTATGGATGCGAAAGAACGTTTTTTTATAATGCAGAAGAAAGGAATAGAGAGTAAAGGAGAAAGAGAGGAAGGGGGGGAATAGGGATGAAGGGAGAGGAGATAATTGGGCCTCATTTACAAGTGTGTCTGTGTGTGTTTTGCAGATTTCCATCGGCTTCAATGTGGGTCAAGGGTATGAAGGCAGTCTAACAGCTCCCAGCTACTGTTTCACAAGGCCTTCACTGATGTTTCTTTTCAACTAACCTTTCATAATGAGAACTTTTCATGTGTTTTAAATCAGTCTCTACCCACCATCTTGAACTCATCTACACTCGGTGAATACAACACATTCAAAGTAAGAGCCTTGACAATATGTTAAGAGCGTTTGTTTATCCCACATTATGAGCAGATCCGTTATAATTCCCATTTAACATACTTTATTTCTGATCTGTGTATTGATCTAATTAAGCTTCAACAGATTTATAGTTTTCATAATGAGTAAAACCATGATATGCAGGTTATTGGTTGCTGTCTGATTGAATTCCTTTAAGTGTAAATCTCCCCATTTACCATAGCTTATTATTTTAATGATAATTAGAGGGTTTGTGATGCGATGAGTGTGCTTTGTTAGAAGCTGCAGGCTCTAAGCACAGCAGGGAAGTCATTACGATAAAAACATCTGAAAGCAGTAAAGAAAACTACAATAAAGCCTAATTAATAAAGACAGAACGGATATGTCACTGAAGGTACACTGATAACATTACATGACTATTATTTAACTAGGATTATAACGCGGCTTAGACCCCATTTACACGCAAACGAACCGAATACGATATCAAAAAAAGTCTTCCGTTCACACGAGACCGCTCGAAAGCGCTGGAGACGCTGTAGTACATATGCCGGGCCTGTAAGTGGCGCCACAGCAACGAAGAAGACCCCGAGCACGGTTGCCATGGTTGCCCTTCTGTTTATGCCCCGCGGTGGATTTAGCAACATGTAGTTCATGTACTGTAACTCACAAAAACTCACCTCTTCAATCTGGCTTTTAATGTGTGATTGTTTTTTGAATTATTTAACTTTAACTATATATTTATTAGTTGTTCCTTTCTTTTCACTATATCTGTAAAGCGTCTTTGAGCACCTGTAAAAGCACTAACAAAATAAATCTATTATTATTATTATGTAGTTCTCCATGTCCACTTGTTGCTGATGGTTGTGGTAGAGGAGCTGTAGATGTTGCACTAACATCTGTAGCATGGTCAGTAGCAGTAGCATGCTACCATCTAGCATGCTACAGCAGTGAGCAGCAGAGGTGGGGAGAGGCGGGGCTATGGCTTCATCGTTAACAGGAACTGATCGTATAGGGCGTACACACGGAGCCGTTTGGCCCCCCAGAGCGTTCCGTTTGCAGATCTATCCACCTTGGGACCCGTTATCATTTGCAGGGTCCGTTTCCGCATTTCTGTTACGGCCTCGTGTGAACGAACGGGCTATACGCGAGAGAAAAGTAGCGAATACAACCGTTTGCGTTCTCGTGTAAACAGCACCTTCGTTGGAAACTGATTCTGATTGGTCAATTTGGACATTTCTTAGGTTGTTAATACTTGATAACAGACTGAGGATCAAGAGACTATGTGCCATCATATCAAAGGTACTAATATGACATGTCTCTCCTCTCTTTGGTAAATACTTGCTTTCACTTGAGCTGGATACACTTCAATGAGCTGAATCTGAAACAGCTTGGATATAAAAAACAATGCAAGCTTTTACTGTCGCTGGTCACACTGGACTTCCTCTATTTGCATCACTGCTCTCTTTCATGAAGGGATTGTTCCCCATATTGTCACACACACACTGTACATGTGCAGAGATGCATGAACAGCTGCGAATTAGGGGGTCCTAATTTCACTCCCACAAAGTCATTTCTAGGAAAAACATGCATTTGTTCTCTGGGTACAAGAAGAAAACTTTCCGCAAGAAAAGCACTTTAAGTCCCCTGCTCAGTGGTGCATCAGCTACTGTGGTGCGGTGTGTGTGTGTGTGTGTGTGTGTGTGTGCTGTAATCAATGTGTGTGTGTGTTTCCAAGCTATCATAGCTCAGTCATGCAGGTAAAGTCATCATCACCAGCAATCTGCTCAGGCCTCTAGGGGATGATCTCACACACACACACACACACCCACACACACACACAATTTCTCCCTGGAGTGTTTGTCACTCCGGTGAGGAGGACAGAGGGGGGGGGGGGGTGCAGAGTCCATTCACCCATACAAACAGTAAGAAAATTAATTTGTCACAGCAGGTTTATCGTCATGACAACCTTCCCTTAATTAACGGCTGACAAACAGCAGTGTGTGTGTGTGTCTCTCTCTGGGAAACACTGATAGAAAGAAAATGGAGGGAGACAAACAGTCTTCCCTTCTGATTGACAGGAATAAATGGCGAGAATGGCAGACGTATGGAGGTCCGCTATGATGCTGATACCTTCTTGTGTGTGTGTGTGTGTGTGTGTGCGTGTCAAAAAGTGCAGGTATGGTTCAGTTAAGGTGACACTGTAGTCATGCAATGGGTTCATGCTTCCAAACAGGGAACTTTAAGACATAACATGTGTTAATTAAACTGTAATGAATAAGTTATAGTGTTTGTATTACATGTACAGTATACAGTTGACTTATTCCTGTTTTTAACTTGCACCATTGTGTCACTTCCAGTTCTACATGTCTTCGTGTGTCTTCAGTATATTGTATGCTACATTGTCAAAAGTCAAGCAACAACAACTACCTTTTTTAACAGTGAATACAAAGTCCCTAAAAATACTATTCTTTGGGCATAGAAATATGGGTTGAATTCTACAAGCAATACAGGCTTTCATCCATCAGGCTGCATCCTATCCGTATCAAAAGGACAGTCCTGCTATATATCAGCGTCACTAACTTGTGTGTGTGTGTGCATGTGTGTCTGTGTGTGTGTGTGTGTGTGTGCAGCAGTCAGAGCCAGCGGCAGCACTGACTGTGTCGTAGCGACTTAATAAAGAAAATGCTCAGAAAACTTTGGGTTTGTGTTTTGAGTGCGAGTTGAGTCGCTGGCATGCGATGAAGAACTCAACGACTTCTGTCCGACAAGCACGCTCCGTCATGTAAAACTAAAACATCTGAGACAGAGGAGCCTCAGACCACAGAACTCTTTAAAGTCTCAGAGCATGAAAACAGACCCGCTGCCTCATAGACCACCAGAGAGAAAGAGCCAGTGTGTGTGTGTGTTTTACCTCTTGAGGTTAAGCAGAGCCCAGGGGATGCCGGTGGGCGTTTTGAAGGCTGGCAGCAGCTTTTCACCTAGCTCCACCGCCTTCCTACGGTAAACCTGAGACAGAAAGAAAGAGCATTTCATTAAAAAAGGCTTCTGACTCACTTCACATTTTCTTAATCAGCACTGCATCCCACGAGGGAAAAAGAGAATGACTTTCTACTGCACACAATGAGCCTTTTAGACGCATTACTCAAGAATACTTTGGCTGTCATTTAACCATGTAAACATACGATACGACTTAAAGCTTAACCGAGGGAGGACGTGGAATATATATATATATAGGTAAAACTAACCCTTCTTTTCATTATGGACAACCTGACCATTATTTTCTCACTAAATCGTCTAAATATAAGTCCCGACAGCCCAAAATAATGAATTCACTGAAATCAGAAGACTTGAAAGATGACTTAAAAGTGGCTTTTGATGTAAATCACAACATGTTTCTAGTACTTTACTGGTTGCACCCACACGGTCGAATGCACTTATTGTAAGTTATTTGGGACAAAAGCATCAGTTTTGTCATTTCATGTATTGTAAAGCAGACATAATTATAATCCTTATTTCTGGAAATCACAGATATAGAACTTCTTCATCTCAACACAATAAAAACATACACTGTCTTTAAAATAAATTTACTAAAGAGCTTTCAACCAGGGACAACAAGGACATCTACTCAAGGAGAGTCACTGAAATCATGTTCTCTGAAACACTGGATTTACATTGCAAATATAATACTCCTTCACGCCTCCTTCACAATCTTGAAACCCCTTTATTTCCTCTTTCATGTCTCCTTCTTTCAGTCCTTGTAATCTATCGACATTGTGTATTCCATGGCTTCCCTACTGTGGATGTTTGACATGTGTAATTTAAAGGAAAATGACAGACATTGTTTTTAAATAGCAGCGTTTAGTTTCTGGCAGCATGTAAAGATGAAATTACAGATGTAAAAGAAGGTTCCTTCCAGTAAAATAACAACTCGATGCCTATAGTTGCTGCTAAATGAGGAAAAGGAAGTTAAATAGCATGTTTTTCTCAGTCCTTTGTTATCTTATAGAATAAGACTTTACAGACTGAGCTGGTGAACACGAGGATGTGTTTTTCTGACTTCAATTTACACCATTTTGGAGAAGTGAAGTCATTTTTTTGGAACGAACAGAGGCTTGATGTTGCTTTGAATAACTTCATGAATATTCAACAGTAAAACTACAGAGCAAGAGTAAATGTACCTGAATGTATGTTATGTATTCAAGACACTGGTACTTGCATACCATGCGGTGAATGGATCCTACATCCAGGACATGGTTAAACTGTACACCCCAGCGCGTGCACTCCGCTCTGCATCAGCCAAACGACTCGCTGCACCATCGCTGCGAGGGGGACCCAAGTTCCCATCAGCAAAAACACGTGGGTTTGCTATCCTGGCTCCAAGATGGTGGAATTAGCTCCCCATTGACATCAGGACAGCAGAAAGCTTACACACCTTCCGGAGCAGACTGAAAACTCATCTCTTTCGACTCCACTTCGAGCGATAGAATTACTAACAAAGCACTTATATACTAATAAAGGACTGGCTTATCTATAGCCAGCTGAGTAGCACTTGAAATGTTTTGACTCTATGAAACCTGATGTACTTATATGATTCTGTTTTCTTCAGGGTCGTGACTTCCTGGTCGAATGTACTTATTGTAAGTCGCTTTGGATAAAAGCGTCAGCTAAATGCAATGTAATGTAATAAACTATATATTATTATTATATAAAAGCTCATTTCAGGTAGTGGTGTGTCGTGACTTATGACCTGAGACTTATGAGGATATTTGCATGTATTCTTTTTAAATAATGCTACTTTTTTGATAATTGTGGCACTTTTTATAACACAAGTAACGCCTGGTTGTTGACTAGTAATCATCACTTTTGACCAAAGTATTGTTAATTGTATTATCGGCTTCATTTGACGATGTTATTGCTTCAATGCAGAACCACTTCTTCCCTTGAATAGCTTTAAACTTTAAGTGCGAGGGGATTTGATTCACTGGTCCGAGCTTTGTGTTAGCATATCGGAGCGGACAGCTTTGTGGCCCTTTCAGCCGAGGGGTGACGGCGTCTCTTAGGTGTCGGATTTTGTTGGCTTTAAACGTGAAGCCCCTCCATATTTGGCTCCTGGCACGGGGTGAGTCAGGCGGTGAAGATAAAGTGGGATTTGGACCAAGGCGAGGTGGACTGTTTGGCCAAGGCCGCTGCTGTGCACTGACAAGAGTGAGGGTGACGTGATGTCAGATGTATCCCTGACCCTCGAGAGGAAGTGGTCTCGTTCACGGATTAATCCACAAAAATAAAGTTGGTATCGTTTTGTTTTCGGAACAAGATTTCATAAGCACCCTAGTCAGTAAACGTTACAAAAAGTAAAGACAAAAGTGGTTCAGAAGACTAATGCACCAGCACTTATAATGTAAATTATTTTTAATATGGCTTTTAAATTTGGGTTAACTTTCAATTCTCACTGGTATCATTGTCCATGTTTTCTTCTTGTTCTGTAAAGCACTTTGGGCATGATGGGGGCTATGCAAATAAAGTGTATTATTATTATTACAATTGTATGGCTTATTTTATGGCTATATTTCAGGCTGTTCTGGGTTTGTATCTTCATGGTTTATCGCACTTACTGTAAGTCAGCTAATACAATGTAATGTACTGTCCACAATGTCATCACACAGAAGCAGCCTAACCTACACGACAGCCATTTATGAGGATAGAAAAGTCATTTAGATCTGCGAATACAAATAGTTGTTATGATTTATCTGCCTAGTCATTTGTAGAATTGTTGATTATTGTATAACATGTCAGGAAACTGTGACAAATGCCCATCCTAGTTTCTCAAACTCTCAAATAAATATACTTTAATATGATTTTAAAAGCAATACATGGATAATCTCCATATTTGAGAGGCTGAAAAGTGGATTTTCTGCCATTTTAGCATGAAAATTACTTCCATTAGTATTCCATCGACTTTTAATTGTGTGTAATCTTTGCAGGTAAACACCTTTTTGAAGAAGCAACTTGTCATCAAGATCTGAGAAGGCATGGAGAGCTGCAACACACATAAAGGACTTCTGAATCCACAACATTAATGCAGCAACACTGTAAACTAGGGACGCTTGATTTGCTGAATTTGCAAACCAAACACAGCTCTGATGAAATTGCCTCTTGTAACTGCCGTGCATTACATCCCAAACATTTCCCTTCTTGAATTATGAGATTTCATAACGCAGGAATAATGGTTCAGTTTAATTACATCCCATAATTCAGGTTTGGTTTTCACAGAAACACGACTCGAATAATCAAAGTTTTATATACCAGCCGGCCTCGAAACCATTTGTAAAACTTACTGTGTTGATATTACCAACGTTTGACCAATTACAGTCAATGCAAGCTCCATTTTGTCCCCATAAGGGAGGAGAGTCCCCACACGTGACTATGTAAACAGATTTAGGTCCCCACAAGTACACACACACACACACACACACACACACACACACACACTAAGGCAGACAGACAAAGTGAGGAACCCAAACAAAACATATCTAGAAAGAATGGTTTACATAAATATGAGTATATAATACAATGACACTGCCATCCCATCATACATGTCATGCTGTTTAGGGAGGTATTTAGATTACATTCATAAAATCTCATTTCACTTCATGGCCAGGGTGGGAATGCACCATCAGCAGCACGTGGCTTGCTCAAGTGTACATAAACAAAGATGTCGTCATTATTAGAGAAATAAAAAAGGGATTGGGCTTCACTAGTAAAATGTCACCTTGGAAGTTTTTGAACCGTTGTTTAGACTTGTGGTATTTGGAAGATGAAAATAAGGATATAAGACACATTTGGTCCTCATTTAATATCTTCATGTTTCCAATTATTTATTTATACCGTACCACGAAAGGATTTACAATATAAAGTATTTTCAAGTCAAGATTTGTGCTGACGCCCCGGCCCCACTATGTGTGTGTGTGTGTGAGAAGATGTGGGAGCAGCAGTGTGTCGTAACAAGGCATCAGACCCCGGTGATTAATGCCTTTAATAATGCCAAGAGCACACTGAAGGGAACATAAAAACACTCCTAGGGACGCACAGGAGAATAAATTAAACACGCCCAGTGTCCAACGCCATCAAGCAAATTGCCAACGAGCTTTAATAAGCCTCTGAATTATACAGGAAGAGAGGAACACACGGTTCTCAGCAGGAAACCGATAGACTGTCCACTCCAAGTAGGGAATGAGTCCTTACCCCAAGTGAAGGAGTTCAAGTATCTCGGGGTTTTGTTCTCGAGTGAGGGAACAATGGAGCGTGAGATGGGCCGGAGAATCGGAGCAGCGGGAGCGGTACTGCAGTCGCTTTACCGCACCGTTGTGACGAAAAGGGAGCTGAGCCAGAAGGCAAAGCTCTCTGTCTACTGGGCCATTTTTGTTCCTACCATCACCTATGGTCATGAAGGATGGGTAATGACCGAAAGAACGAGATCGCGGATACAAGCGGCCGAGATGGGTTTTCTCCGCAGGGTGGCTGGTGTCTCCCTTAGGGATAAGGTAAGAAGTTCGGTCATCCGGGAGGGACTCGGAGTTGAGCCGCTCCTCCTTCGCGTCGAAAGGAGCCAGTTGAGGTGGTTCGGGCACCTAGTTAGGATGCCACCTGGGCGCCTCCCTAGGGAGGTGTTCCAGGCACGTCCAGCTGGGAAGAGACCAAGGGGTAGACCTAGGACCAGGTGGAGGGATTATATCTCTTCGCTGGCCTGGGAGCGCCTTGGGATCCCCCAGTCAGAGCTGGTTGATGTCGCCAGGGAAAAGGAAGTTTGGGGCTCTCTGCTGGAACTGCTACCCCCGCGACCCGACCACGGATAAGCGGAAGAAGATGGATGGATGGAGAGGAACACACATGACGATGGTGGCTGAACCGATGTGAATAACCACATTTCATACCTGTGCAAATCCATCAGCAAAATGAACTACCTTGTTGTTTTAATTTGTGTGTGTTACATTAAGTAACGTCATAAATCTGTATCCGACCGCCAAAATGTTCAGAGTGAGAAAGTGTTCAGGACAGCAGAAGAAGCTTCATAGTATTTAAACAGATAAAGAATTTAAAGCATGAAGACATTAATTCTGTCGTCTTACTTATCAGCAGATTATTCATTAAAATGATCGGATATCGGCCGATACTCACTCTCTGCCGATCGATCGGTGCTCTAAAATACAGGACACTCTTCTCTGTGTGCGGCAAACCAAGCTCGCCAAGATGGCTTCACCGGTCTGGCAGTATTTTAAGGTGTCCGAAAAAGACAGTAAAATAGCGGTATGCAACGTGTGTGAAGCAGAAATCCTGCTGCTTCACCCTCTGTCGGACCGGTGAGCGGAGCAACATACACTAAGAGTTAGACCTAACACACTTAGCTTTTTTATCTACCTCTGGAACTAAACTAGTTATAAAGCTCCCCATTGACATCAGGACGGCAGAAAGCCTGCACATCTTCCGGCGCAGACTGAAAACTCATCTCTTTAGATTCCACTTCGAGCGATAGAATTACTATCAAAGCACTTATATACTAACATAGGACTGGCTTATCTATAGCCAGCTGACAAAGCACTTATATACTAACATAGGACTGGCCTATCTATAGCCAGCTGAGTAGCACTTGAAATGTGTGGCTCTATGATACCTGTTGTACTTATATGATTCTGTTTTTCTTCTGGGCTGTGTCTTCCTGGTCGTATGTACTTATTGTAAGTCGCTTTGGACAAAAGCGTCTGCTAAATGCAATGTAATAATATAAATGGTTTATTCTTTACTGTCGGGTCACTCATTACTGGATCAGTGAGCTGCGTGAGATACTGACAGTAAATGTGCTGTCAGTGGAGAGAAAGAGGGAGAGGCTCCGTTTATTTGTCCGTTGTTATTATCCAAAGTTAATGTAAACTTGAATAATGTACATTTGAATGTAATAATTATGTTGGTTGTTGTTTGTGGAAGCGTCAGTGAATGAGCCCCATTAACTGAGTTTTAAACATCACTTTAAATCAGGGGTGACTAACTCAAATCCGGCCCTCGACTTCATTTTATGTGGCCCCGCAAGAGCTTGCAAATAATATAATACGTTTATTATACGGTCACATGCCACTTTACAGAATCACGTTGCCCATAAACTACATGTCCCACAATGCATCTCCTTTTGTGACATGCGCACTGAAGAGACTTGCAATTGTTTGCCCTAGACTTCTGCTGTCAGACGTAGTTAATTACGAAGTTATTACCCTCTCCGATAATAATCCAATTCAGAGGCAATCATGTAATATAATACATTATTTTATTTATGTATAGTTACAACCGGCCCTTTGAGTGCAACCATAACGCTAATGTGGCCCACGATGAAATTGAGTTCGACACCCCTGCTTTAAATGGAAGATCCCCATAGGCCCCGCCCACTCGATTGGATCGGCGATCGGTATCGGCCGATACTGATTCCGGCGATCGGCCCCACAATTGGCGATCGGAGCATCCCGAATTAAAATACACGTTTTCAGTAGAAAAGTATCTGCAGGCTTTAAACGCCGGACACATGTTATTAATAAAAGAAAGATCAGTTTACTCAAGAAATAATGAATTGAATGTGATGTAAGCTACTGTGGAGCCAACAGAATCAAAAGACTGTGGGTTTCATGATAGTCAAGATAAAAAAAGTTTGAAAAAAATAAATGTGAAAAAACGATAATAATGAATAAAATATAATGAAAATATATGTGCACATAAAACAAAATTAAAATACGTAAATATTAGTATATAACAATATATGCTGTGGTTTATAGGTATTATTAAATATTAAATTGATGAATTACAGAGTATCTTTTTGGAGATTTGCTGAATCATTGTGGTAATTGATGAATTTAAATATAATAAATGTATTAAAAAACCTTCACTTTTTGCTGTAACTCTTTACAAACCAATATCAGCCAGAAATGTGAATGTCTCCTTAAGTGATAATCATAGCTGCATTTCGTAAAGCCTAATGTGTGACAGTGGACAGAAGCAGCGACAGAATCATTAAACAAGACAAAGAGAGACTCAGCAGGACGGGGAGGGAAACTTCCTGAGATGAGAAATGGAAAGAGAAAGCAGGTAGAAAGGGAGGAGGAATATTCGCTCTACTTTTTCTCCTGTGGATATTCTGGCCATTATGTTCGCCCTCCACAAAGTCACTTAATCCACAGAACAATGGGAAGTGTGTTTTACAGAGATAGAGAGAGACAGAAAGACAAAGGACACCACAGAATGAATCCATTTAGGTAACATTTAAACAACGTGTACTACCACAGAGTTTGCCTTGTAAACCCATGTTTTCTGGCGAATGCAATTAGTTCGTATAAAGTTACATTTCAGCCTCTAACGGCCCGTCCATTCAACTTGAATGGGGTGACGTCACGCTTTGCCGAACTGCGTTGCTCGCTTCAAAAGTTGAGCAATGTTCAACTTTTGAAGCTTCGACGGAAGCGTCAGCAAATAAATCATATGCCAGTACAAGCTCTAGCCAATCAAACTGCATGCTTGTGTGTCCGGGGCGGGAGATTCATGTGATTGGTTGTTGGTCGAGTTTCAGACAGGCACACCGGCAAGCTTCAACACACGCCGCTGTGTGGACGCTGCGTAAGTGTGTAAAGACAACAAATAATGCTCATTTTCATGTCTTATATCAGTATGTAGTGTCTCTTCTGGGACATGTCTCGATGCTTTAATGTTCAAAAAGCTCGTTATTTTTCTCATACTGCCTGTACCCTCTGTCTGAAACCAGAGCCCAGTCTGCTCTGATTGGTTAGCTGGCCGGCTCTGTTGTGATTGGTCAACCGCTTAGAGATGTCCCGCCCCTTACATCACGTACAAGGTGTTGAAGCGCTTGTCGAGTGTTACAGTGATGTCACTATGTTAGGGAAGTAAACAAAGGAGTCCAATGGAGGGGTGTGTGGGAGAGAAACTCCTTCTGGAGGAAACACAGGGATTTTAGCCTTTGCAGACCATTTACATGCACTAAAACCTACATAACACACTGCAAGGAAGGGATAACTTAAAAAAAAAGCATAATATGGCATCTTTAAGACAGATAAAACGATTAAAAAAAGTGAGGTTAAAGATGCAAATACTTCCAGGACAAATATGAAAACAAGAAACAGCAGTAGGCATTCAAAGGAAACTTTAAATGTCAGTAGCTCGGGGTCAAACATCTGTTTCTAGACAAACCCCACTCAATGCAAAACAGAAGTGATAATGTGATAATTAAATCTTCAATTGTTCTCAAAGTACATTAAAACCAGCAGGAGTCCAAACAAAGTCCTCTGGAAGCTGTGTAAAGGGATTAGTTGGATATCTACTGCCCCTAAATGAAGCATGAGTAAGAGAGGATGGGAAAGCGAGTACACCAGATCAGTCGATAGTACAGCTTTAACACAAACATGACGGATGTATTTCCACAGAGTATAGATCTGTCCGCAACACTGTCAACACCGAAAGGACTGTCAATGAGGCGTGAACCACCGACACGTCTACTGTGACAACAGAGAAGGAAGATGACGTCGATGAACCTCAACGTATTAATGATCCAACAAACAGTGAACAATAGAGTCTACTGAGGACACTATAGAAGAAAGAGCCATGGTTGTGAGAAGAAAACTATATCTGGTATGAAACTAACATAAATAAATCCCTACGGAGAGGCTGCTTTACAGAATACAAGAGTTTTTATAGGTTTGGTTTTACATTTTGAAAACAGCAAAAAACTCTAGACAAGTTACACTTACTTGCTAAAGATGCAATTGCAAGGTCAATAATAAGTAGCGTGACCAGTGGCGAGCCGTGAATTTTATACCTAGGCCCTCTGACCCCCACCCCTTCCCACGTTATTATGTCACAGCGTATACTTCAGCGGAGTACGGCCCGGGGTGCAAAACGCATCAATGAAAGCGACCCTCTACCACACAAAACCACATCTGTAAATAACCCTATTTGTGTTCTTTGAAATTGAAAAGGATATTGCATTGTGTTTGTTACTTTCGTTGCAGTTATGTATGTCTTAAGTGTAATTTGGCATGCTTTTATTTTGAAGGCGAGTTTACGCTGTTGACAGGAAGTTGTTGTTGTTGCTATGGAAACAAGAAAAGCTTCACAGCGGGCGGAACTTGTCATAAAGTCCGCGATAATAAAACCCACCCATTTAGAGGGAAGATATGATTGGTCAATTGTACTGTCATTTGAAATTACTCTCGTTCAGTTACTATAGCGGGCCCTCTGTGAATTCATAGCAGGACTTCCAATCAGCTCCTCTCTTCACCTCGCAGAGACGAGCTTCTTTCATTTAACCCTTCACATTCAAACAGAAACTGAATAGGCAGCTTCGAAGGATTTATTTATTTGGAAATGTTATTTTAAATACAATTAAATCAAGTTATTTTGATAAAACTAATGAAAAATATTTAAAAAAAAATATATATATAATTTAAATATTATTTTGTAGAATATCTTAAATAATAAATAATTAGTAAAGACTACTCCTTGTGATTTATTATAAAGACATTTTCTAAGGAAGGTTGGTAAAATAAACTGTTTTCAGCCTCATGTGAATATTGACTGATTATCTTTTATATCCATGATGGTTTACTGTTTACTGGTTTGAATTTTTGACTGTAGGTTGGACCAACACATAAATGGGAAACTCAGGTGGATGTTTTTCAGTTTTAAGAGGAAACAATTGAGATATTAATGGAGAAAATGTTAGTTTTTGTAGCCATAGATGTGTTTGACTGTCAATCAAGTCCTATAGAAACTGCTGCTCTCTAGAACTGGACTCTATGTAAGCCGTGTGGCCAGTGAGTAAAATGTTATCACACCTGAGGGGTGAGGGGTGTAAAACACGCAGGAATAAATCTTACAAGGTTGTTTTCAGGGTTAGAGAGTTTAGAGCGGAGCCTCCTCAACCTGAGCATCTTCAGTAAACTAATAAAAAACATGGCAGGTATATAACGCTTTCCACAGCTCTTACAGGCACTTTATAGCAAATAAACACCATAAAAATGATATACAAAATCAATAAAGTCCAAACTAAGTACTGTAACGCTGCTGTAAGTTTATTTGAATATCATTTTGAGGATGTCTAAGAGGAAAATAACGTACTTCTTCTGCTTTACTTCTATAATCGTACTGCTTATTGTTGAATGTAAGGGCTTATGTACAGGTCACTGTGAAGATAAAATACATGAATGACGTTGTCTATAGAATATGTAGTAAGTTGTGTTTAGAGTGATACAATGGACGTGAAGGGTCCCTACATGGATTTGAACATTTTAAGAGTGTGTGTGTGTGTGTGTTGTTTCAGTGTGTGTGTGTGTGTGTGTGTGTGTATATACGAACGATTATGTGTTGCAGTCTGCAGAGAGTGGCCTGGACAGCTTCCTAACTGAGATGAATGACCCAGCAGGCCTTGTGAGACGCGTGGCCCAGAATGCTACAGTCCTCCTCCTCTTCCTCATCCTCCTCCTCTTCATCCTCCTCCTCCTCCTTTCACTGACTCCTCCATCACTCTGGGACACTCTTTCCTCCCTCTTTTCCTCTCCAATTCTCACTTTTATTCATCCATCGTTGAAAACACTTGTTTTTTTCTCTCCACCTCGCTCCCTATTTCTTTCTATTCCTGTCCCGTCTCTATTTCCCCAAATGGCACAAACAACATTGGAACTAGCGATGCACGATATATCGTTTTTTAGGACGTGTGATATTAAGTAGGCAAATGAACTCAAACACGTCATGTTACAATTATTACAAAAGGAAAACTGGCGCGGCTCTCATGTCAGGGGTTCTTGAGTGAGTGACATGCCGGCTCTGCATACACAGCAAACCAATCACAATCATTCTTGATCAGATCACAGCAGGATAATCAGCTTGTTGCTCTGATAACTTAAAGGTGGGGTAGGTACGTTTGGAGAAACCGGCTCGAGTGCGCGAGAATTTGAAAAAACACAACCGGAAGAAATCTGCTACTTCCTTCAGACTTCCTTACAGAGCCCCTCCTCCAACACACACGAACGCGCACATGACCAATGAGGGCACGAGATAAGTTTGTGCCCAGATGGAAGGCTGACAGGCAGGTAGGCCATCCAGTCATTTTAGCCGGGCCGGCTCAGATGATTGGTCGTGCTTTTTACAGCGCCACGACTTCCACAGATGACATTTTTTAAGGATTTTTTGTCAAAGCACTTCAGATATTCATTGCTATCGGGATGTTAAGAGCATTCCATGGAATATAACAAAAAGTGTATCTTGAGCCGGTTTCTCAAACTTACCGACCCCACCTTTAAGATCCAGAAGTCTAAAATCCTTCATCAGGTTAAATATTGTTAAAAAAACAACAATTGTGTATCATTAAAGTTCAAGAAAGGATGGTTTGCGGAGAAAAAAACAACGGCCATTTTTTCATATCGCAAGGGAAGAAAATATCGCAATGTCAGTTTTTTCCAATATCGTGCAGCCCTAATTGGAACATCTATTTATAAGATGCTTTTTCATTTGTACTTGATTACACATGGTCAACAGTTTTCTCTTCAATTTTATGTTATTTTTTGCAGAATTTGTATCTAAGTTTTATCAATCATTTTGCGTATACCGTGTCCTGCCATCTGATCCAATACTAACATATGTGGCATCCCCCACCCTCTGGAACTCTCTCCCCCCCGAAATCCACAGCGCCCCAACCCTGGACAATTTCAAAAAAGCCCTCAAAACGCACCTTTTTACCAAGGTTTTCCCCACTGTATAGTTAGTTTAATAGGTTTATTTTTCCGCTACTTCCCCCGGAAGCTTCAGTTTTCCACTCTGTTATTGAATACATACACAGTACAAATACACACAGGACCTATACACATTAGGTCTGAATACAGTCAAACATTTTTCTGATATTCATACAACATCTGCCAAATAAATAGGATGTTTTTCCCCTAAAACCCAAACACAGGACTGTCACAAAGTACATTTTCTATGTTTGTTGAAAGTGCAACGTTTGGTCATGTCTTTTCTATTTAAAGCAGCATTAAAAATAGGAGGGTGATATTTCACTTCATGAATTAATGCATCTGTGAATTAATGAATCCGGGCAGGCGCGACTAAATGTGGAAAGACTTTAAGTCCGTGTACGACGTCTCAGTGTCGGATGAATGAGGCTGCTGCTCTGACAGCTGTATTGGAGAGGCTTAGAACACACACACACACACACACACACACACACACACACACACACACACACACACACACACACACACACACACACACACACACACACACACACACACACACACACACACACACACACACACACACACACACACACACACACACACACACACACACACACACACACACACACACACACACACACACACACACACACACACACACACACACACACACACACACACACACACACACACACACACACACCCTTTCAGCGGTTAAGAAGCCGGCTGCTGTGTGAATGGTTGCTCTTGTCCTCCTCTCCACGCTCTCTCTGGGTTTAATAACTCGCTTCAGGGAGAGGAATCACAGAATGAAGGGTGACAGAAAAATAAACATTATCTTGAGGAGACAAATTAGTAATAATTAAAGCCAAGTGTACAGCAAGAGAGGAGAGGAAATGAAAGAAAGAGGGGGGAGGAGAGGAGGGAAGGAGAGGAAAGGAAGGAGGGAAATGTGGGATAAGCAGAAGAGAGGAAACGGGAGAGTGTATAAGTGGAAAATAGAGAACAAACAAGGAGAAGAGAGATAGAGAAAGGAGAGGAAACAAGAGTGAAAATGAGAGAAGCAAATGGAGCAAAAGAAGGAATAGGACAGGTAAGAGGGGCAAGGAAACACAACATAAAGAGCAAATGAAAGAAAAGGAGAGGAAACAGGAAAGGAACGAGGGGAAGAGATTACAGAATGTTAAATAGGATGATAGGAGGTTGAAGGAAATGAAAGGAAAGAATAAAGGACACATGAGAGGAGAGGTAAAGGAGAGGACAAGGGAAAACACAAAGACAAGGGAAGAGAGAAGAGAGATGAGGAAACAAGAGAGAATATAAAGGAATGAAACAAAGGAAAAAAAGTAATGGGAAAGAAGGTACAAGGAAAGGAAAGACAGAGAGAGGACACCAGGGAAGTAGTGAATGAAAGAAAGGAGAAGGAGAGGAAACAAGAAAGGAAAGACGACACATGGGAGGAGAGGTGAAGGAGAGGAAACAGGAGGATAGGTAAGGACAGGAGGGGAAAGGCGAGATGGCAAGAGAGGAAAAGAAGGTTGCGTTTTACTTCTCTTATTTTTAATTTCCTCGCTCCTCGGTCTCGGTATCACTGGAAGTTGATTTGTCTGCGCCATCTTGAGTAGCGTCCCAGCGGCCTTATTTGTGCCGGAGGACCGAGGAACCACCAGACCATCCTCTAGTGAAATCCTCAGACACTCGCCCCGCCCCCTACTGTGTATCGCTCACTGATTGGACGATGTAGCGCATGCACCAATCTGGCTGCTGTCAGACGATCAGCTGTGCGGCGTCATCACAAACGGACGTCGCTTCACGTGATGCTCCGGAGGAAAGGACGTCCCATTGCTCTTAAAACTAATTTCCCTGCTTCTCGTGGTTTCCTTGGGTCTCTCCATGCTTCCTTGGTGGGAGGGACTAGTCGCAGGGAAACGACGCAAGTGAGGGAAGCAAGGAATCTATTTAACCAAAGTGAAACGCACCCAAGAAGGACAAGGGAAGGAAACATGAGAGGAAGCAAGGGGGAGCAAGAGGAGAGGAAAAGAAAGGAAACGAGACAAAGAACACACTAAAGGCCTATACATATGAAAACTGGCTTACTGTTGTTATGCAGAATACCTATAGAAACTGGTACCTCATATATAACTAACAGTAGTATCTTCTCTCCATGTTTTGTCCAGCAGAGGATCCTCACAGTGACAGGAGGAAGAAGAGCGGATGCAAATGTCTCCGAGGTACAAAGGGAGGAATATTTACCGTGGTAATGGATGGCTCTACATGGAAGTCACACACTGTGTATCTGAATGATATGGAAATATGGGTAACACGTAACCTGTGCAGTGTTTCCTCTACACTTCAGGAGTTTGCTGAGGTTTTTCTTCACAGCATTAATGTTCCTGTGTAAATCACCGTGGTGTTAAAAAGCCGGATGAGCCTCTTAAGAATACCTTTTACTGTCCAGAATAATTAAACTCAGACTCTCCCTAACTACCACAGAGTGCTGCAGGTGAAGCTACTTCATGTTAATGAGACGGGATGGAGGAATTTAGGGAGAGGGAGAGATTAACTCAGAGTGGATTCGGGGTTTCTGTAGGTGTGTGTCGGCCGTGATGAAACACACACTAGCCAAAACGGATTTTAGTCTCTGTTGACCATTTACAGCAGGGGTGTCAAACTCAAGGCCCGGGGCCCAAATTCGGCCCGCGACTTCATTTCATGTGGCCCCACAAGAGCTTGCAAAGAATACAATATGTTTATTATATGGTTTGTGAAGCTGACAACTGAGCGGCCCGACCAAGCAAGGAGGCAGAGGCAGAACGTTCCAAATACAACCCGGTGTGGGCATTTATTACTCATGGGCACATGATTCACAGCCTCAATATTGCTGTCCACGTGAACACAGTCAGCAGCCACAAGGATCTCACACACACACACACACTAACGGGAAAACAGAACCCTAAATACACACAGGACCAATCAAACGAACAAGACAGGTGAGGGGAGAGGAGACAACACAGGGCACCAGGTGAACACAATCACCAACAATGAAGCTATACAACCCGTAACGGAGGCCGAGATCTATGGGCCCAGAGGTAACCTCCGTTACATGGCTAGAGGCCGATTTACAGAAGCACATAAACTACATGTCCCACAATGCATCTCAAATATGAATTTTTTTCACAGAATTTGACTTTTTTTTCTTGACACCCCTGCTTAACATGCACACAAACCTATTTAACACACTACAGGAAAGGGAAAAAACACACAAAACAAACAAGATATCAATGTTGTTAAATTCAGATCAACTTGACCAAACAGAGACTGATTAAATAAAGTGCAGAGAGTTTCCTTTCCACATCCGTGTGTTTGTTGACAATAGCCGGGCTTACCCTGTGTAATGACAACTGACAACTGACTGAAGTGACATATGAGCGTATTTAGATCGAGTTGAAGGAAGATCTGTGTTGAAAAAAAAACAGGGCGGTGCTTTTCTGCACTTACCTATCAATTAATCTGATTCAACACTTCGATAGTACACTGACCTTTACAGGATACATAAGACTCTTCAGCTCCTCAATTTTGGACACGTTCGATATTTTTTGTTTACTTAAAGGTGGGGTAGGTAATTATGGAGAAACCAGCTCGAGTGCGCTAGAATTTGAAAATACACAGCCGGAAAAAATCAGCCACTTCCTCACAGAGCCCCTCCCCCAACACACACGAACGCACACATGACCAATGAGGGCACGAGATAAGTGTGTGCACAGATGGAAGGCTGACAGGCAGGTAGGCCATCCAGTTACTTTAGCCGGGCCGGCTAAAATGATTGGTCGTGCTTTTTACAGCACGACGGCTTCCACAGATGATATGTTTTGATGGATTTTTTGTCAAAGCACTTCAGATATTCATTGCTATCGGGATGTTAAGAGCATTCCATGGAATATAACAAAGTGTATCTCGAGCCGGTTTCTCAAACTTACCTACCCCACCTTTAATTTCAGCTCTTATAGACCCACTATGGATATGTCTGTGTATAGAGTGAAATGCAATCCAAACGGCATCCTGAGAAACTCAGCAAAGTGTTCATGTCAGTGTCCACACCCTGCATTTCTCAAGTCACATAGATGGCTCCTATTATTTTATTCCTTAAAACAAATATTTACAAGCTGCAGAGCCATCCAGGAAGCAACATTTGATTTAAAAACCTAGCTTTTTGAACATTAAAGTATGGAAACATGACCCACTAGGGGCACAACATACAAATAAGAAGCTGACAAGAAGCATAATATGCCCCCTTTAAATGTCTAGATGAAAATATGCAAGGCTGTAGTACTGCAACCCACCTTGTAGTATAGCCAACATTACACACAGACAATTTACATCAACTCCACCCCCACTGTCCCCCAGAGCAGAAACACGTCTCCCTGTCAAGATAATGTCAATGAAACGGTGACGACAGGTCAGAGCTTTCCCATCTGAGATCTTCGCTGGAAGCCTTTCCTCAGTTTGACAGACGCTTGGCAACAGAGGTAGAAACGCTTTCTGAGAAAAGGAAAACTCTTTGGCTCGATCCTTTGTCTCAGCAATCCTTGCCTCACTCTTGCCTTTGCATATTAATACAGACACACACATACGTGCAAACACACACCAATGAGAATGAACTCCTGATATTATTCCCTCTCTCCTCTCTGATGGCGCTGACTCGGCACACTTTTGATCGTCAGCTCTTTTGACGGTGCAGCTATGGAAATGAAGACGAGCGAGAAAAGTGAATTTACATAGAAAATTGCCGTCTCTGTAGGAAAGTTACAGGGGAGGAGTGCACATTTAGGTATGGGGATAAAAACTGCAATGTGAGCAACAAGAGAGATGAGATTAATGCTATAATACGAGTCATTTTCTTCATATTACAAACCATTAATATCAGCGGATTTTAGGTAGAGAACGAACTTAAAGGTTACCTCTTCCTCCATGTCTCTTCTACATCAACATGTGTCCCCTCTTATTCATGTCTCTTCTACATCAACATGTGTCCCCTCTTCTTCATGTCTCTTCTACATCACCATGTGTCCCCTCTTCTTCATGTCTCTTCTACATCAACATGTGTCCCCTCTTCTTAATGTCTCTTCTACATCAACATGTGTCCCCTCTTCTTCATGTCTCTTCTACATCAACATGTGTCCCCTCTGTCTCTTCTACATCAACATGTGTCCCCTCTTCTTCATGTCTCTTCTACATCAACATGTGTCCCTCTTCTTCATGTCTCTTCTACATCACCATGTGTCCCCTCTTCTTCATGTCTCTTCTACATCAACATGTGTCCCCTCTTCTTCATGTCTCTTCTACATCAACATGTGTCCCCTCTTCTTCATGTCTCTTCTACATCAACATGTGTCCCCTCTGTGGAAAGAGACTCTGAAAGTTTCAGGAACAAAGATTCTCTCTCTTTTTGTCCTGATCCATTTCTATAAAAACCTGTCTGAAAATGAGCTGATCAGATTTTGGCCACTTTATGATGTCATAACGATGTGTTGTCTTGTGTAACCATCAGCCAATCAGCAACCAAGGTAACCCCCCCCCCTTATCACCTGAATCTACTCCTAGAGCACCATTGTGTTATTTCTATCCAATTTCCTTATTTTCATCTAAAGTAACAGACAGCGAATCAGCATTTTGGAAACAGGGCTGAAACAGAGGGGATTATGGGTAATGCTGCAATGATCTGTTTGGTGTTTGGAGCCAAACACTTCAGAGACATGTTTTGTATCTGAGAACTATACTAACGTAAGGAAAAACAGTATCATAGGGGACCTTTAACAATAGCTATTTTAAAGTGAGACAGAGCCACAGGAGTGTGTGATTTCTCCAGCAGGGTTATACGTGTCCCTGTGTGAAAGTGCAATCTCGTGTTGTGGGAGAGTGGGAACCTGTGCAGAGTGACTAACTCATATCCTGAGCGAGTTTTGATCCCGCTGAGACAGATTGCAATTCACACCTGACATTTAGATGCCTCTCAAACGCATTTCAAGTGCCCACCTGTGAGTTTTTACCCCTCTGCTCACATTTGATTTTTATCTCTGAGGAAAAATATAAATTGTATCTGCTGACAAATCAGGAAACTACACTCATGTTCGCTCCGGCCAAACAGCTTTGGGAGGAGGATTGCTATTGAACAAAATACAAAATGGATAAAAGTATAATGGAGAATTTATATTCAAATAACCTGAAAAACATGTACCTTGGATGTTTAGCTATTTGTTATTAACGCATGCTTGTCTTGGTTACAGTTTTCTGTAAATGATACCCGCTGTGGGACAAATACAGGATTCTGATTCTGTTTAATTGTTATAATGCTGGTAATAAATGAATGTGTGGTCAAGCTTTGTTTAGGCTTGAGGCAGTATTTGACAACAATGACAAAATAGAAACTGACGAATTTGTGGTCAAAGGAAACAAAGATAAATTAAGGTTTTCCCACTCAGTAAACCTCACTTAACCGACGTAGTTAAGTGACTGTTCGAAGATACATCAACATTAACAACACTTGTAGGCGCTTTCACACCAAGTACTTTGCCGTACTTAGTTCATCAGAACTCTTTAGTTCTCATGAATTAAGAGCAGATCGCATTCACACCGGAATAAGTCCCTGGGGGAGGATTAGGCAAATGAAGCCGCTGATGTCACTTCTTCTTCTGCTGCTTTGGGTTTACTGGCAGGCTACAAACAACTTCACGGCGTATACTGCCGCCCGGAGTCCCCGGCCGGAAGTCCCCGGAGTTGGGGAAGGCTTCAGTAGAAGCTGCTGGGACTCCCAGCAGCTTCTACTGAAGCCTTCCGAGTAAATCGCCAGAACGCCGACACCTCCTCATCACCACCGCTCCCATGTTTTATTTTGTGTTGCCATAAGTTAGTCTCTCTGTGTTTCTGCGCTGGGCTAATGCTAATGCTAGGATAATAAAATGGCGGTTTCACAAAACTTTTTGGGAGTTTTACGGGGCATGGTTTGCAATCCGCCCAGCCAATCAGAAATGGGAACCTTTTTCTCCCATGAAAGTACCTGCTCTCTAGCAGCGACTGAAAAGGGGTGGAAAGGTTCTCATGAACTAAATTCTATTTCCAGACTTTTTTGGTGTGAACGCAACATTTTCGTAACTATATCGGAACTATACTGGGAAAAGTACTCCGGTGTGAAAGCGCCTATTGACTTAAAAGACACAGATAATTACCACTATGTACATCTTCTTTTTTATATAAATCCTTGCTTACTTGAAGTAAATTATTATTTTGTGTTTGTTTTTGTAAATTATTGAGTCTTCTTGCATTTTTAATGTGAGTTTTTTTTTTTTTTTTTTATACCTTGGGACTGTAGGAAACAGTATCTCGATCTTTCTGTGTGTACAAACATATTTTGAGATTGACAATAAAGTTGACTTACAGTATAATAAAACTGTAATTTACTTTATCAAACCTCGATCCAATAAAATACTCTGTTTCAAAAGAAACAACTTTAAAATGAGAAGGCTATTTTGAGGAAGCTGACATTTGTTCACTTCAGCAGCCACGTTGGGAATTATCAGGAAATGTAGCGGGCCAAATATAGCCCACATAAAATGAACTGATGGTTATGATGACAATAATAAATATTTCAGAAGAGTACACTTCCCAAAACAACAGACTAAAAGTAGAAATGAGCAGGAACACAGAGTGAATGAGTGTACGGTGGGGAGAGGGAAAGCAAAGTGAAGAGCGTTCAAGTCCCAGTGGACAGCGAGTGTTGTCAGAACAAGCCTGAGCTGAAAGGCTTTCATCTGAAGGGAAATGTCAAATATTAACTCTAACAGCTCAACAGGGCCACAGACGGTAAATAGCATGATGTGACTTTGCCCCAAAAAAGGATTTAAAAATGTGGTGTCATGGCAGGGATCACATCATTCAGTACCATATTTAGTTTTGTTTACCACACTTGCTGGTGAAGAGCTGCATAACAGAGGATAGCTGAGCTAAATTAAACCCATTGTACTCAAAACTGACAATTTGATTCACACTTTGTTGGAAATGTTCTCAGGGTTTCTAAAATGTTCCCAAATCTGAAGAAATATTCAAATCTGGTCGAAGCGTTTGGCTAAAAAGTGAGATTTTCATATCATATATTTTGGGCCTTTTTCCGAAATATTTGATTATACTTTAGGGAAAGAAACAGAGTAAATATTGTATTAAAAAAGTAGCTGTATCTCGGAAACTACCAGGGTGAAGTATTTGATCTCTAAGAACTCATAACTAGTTGAAGTTATGAATGAGATGCACACGGGTATATTGTATTCAGTGTCATTAATACAATTGCACATGGAACAGATTTAATAAACACATGTTCCTAATTAAAAAAACGTTTTGACTGACAGTGATATTTTGAATTTGATAGATACTTGCCCAAAGTATGCCCGTACCAGTATTTCAAGACTTCAGCCGAGCAGCAAAATAGTGTTTTGGCATAGTTGGGTTAATCCGGTTCGTGACAAATCAGTAGCAGACCTCATTTCCAAAAGGCAAGCAATGGATCAGAACTGTTGAAATGGACAAGTTGACGTCTAAATGTCAGGCAGTGACTGGCAAATGTCAATCACCGCAGAAGTCTGTAGCCGAGACCTTTAGTTAAAGGTCTGAGATAAAAATTAAGCTCCACAGTCGAAGGTCGGCCCTGTTTGACAGCTTGATCGGTAACAAGATGGATGCATTTTGATAATCTGTGCCCTGGCTTTCTCAAATAAAGTTACTGCATGTGTTCTGTTTTATTAATATCCCTTTTGAATGCAAAAATAGTCCACAAAATAAGAAATCTAGACTTGTGCTGGAGAGAAGTTAATGCAACACTGGGTGAGATTTGTCTCTTTTGTAAGGAACCCAAATATCTTTGTGCCAAAAAAAATAGAAACAGTAGCGCGAAAAGAACATCTTACAAGAGACAGATTGAGTCAACAGAGAACAGATTTTGTTTAGACTGCTGGAACATGTAGACAAAAGACAACAAATTCATTGTGGCTTAAAGAATGTATTGTTTTCTTCTTCAGGCGGTTTTGAAAACACAACAGCTCTGAGGAATTTGCTTTCAATTGTCAACACAAAAGTAACTTGCCAAAAGCATTTTTTTAGTCTTTGAGTGTCAAACAACAGAAGCTCAAACTCTAGTGTATTGAGTATATTAGAGAAAGTGCCTTGTTGCTGTGAGTCTACAGATATTATAAGTGAATCTGTTTTTGTGAAATGTCTTTTAACTTTTCTATTGTCTTCGTTTTCCCCCCCTTACTTTGTTTTAACTGCCATCACATTAACACAAAAACCATTCACCATCACCACATTTCATTTAACACCCTTTCCAACTGTACATATTGTATCAGACTACTGGTATACACAGGGGCGGACTGGGACTACAAATCAGCCCGGGACTCTCGACCGGCCCACTTCGGTACCGCGGTACACCGCAAGTAAATACCGCTAGTAAATTGTCGACGGGGGGGGGGCGGGGAGGTGTTATAGTGATTAACCGCAGGGGTAGACATTAAGGGTAAAATTAACACATTTGTTGCAATAGTAGCCTAATGTATGCACTAACTACATTACTACAACATTTTAATCATCAGTTCTTCCTCATTTTCCTCAATTGTTCATATTTGGTTTATTAAAATAATGATATTGTGGTCATTGTTAAAAAAATTCTGCTATTATGAGTATTATTATTTGTATAATGCACTTTCTGCCTTCCTGTCATTAGGAGTTAGACATGTAATGGCTATGTAGCAGATTTGATAACCATAGCCAACACATGCCTAACCAAGTCTTCACCCTCAAATGAATGATTCCCCTCATGGGGACCTCCAATTTGTCCCCATAAGGGAGGCGAGTTTCCACACGTGACTGTGTAAACAGATTTAGGTCCCCACAAGTATAGTAATGCTAGGACACACACACACACACACACACACACACACACACACAGAGAGAGAGGGGGGGGTAACAAAGCCTGAGAGATAGCTGATGTAATTGGACTGTAAGGCTCATACAGCAGTTGCCTGGCGAGAATCTGGGCATTAATATTGAGCAGAGCGCCGCAGGGCATGACGCACTTTCACCCAACACACATTTTGACTTTTCTTAGGTCTCCGAGCAAAGATAAGACAATATGGACAGAGTCTGTTTGACGCCGAACCCGACCTGAAGAGCTTTGGAGCAACAACTGAGGTCAAAGAGGGACACGGGGCTGAAACCATACAAAACAATATCGTTCTTGTATGTTTTTAAACATAAAAAGATAGTTCCTTTCGTCTTTGGTCGAACGAAAAACCATACATTTTTTGTAATGCTTTTAACGTCAACAAGTCCCTCGAAAAAAAAAAAAGCTAATTGAATGAAGTCCCTCTTAAGACACTTTCCTCCATCATGTCCGTGACTGAGCTTCAAACTAACTCTTTCCTAATGAACACATCAATCTTTGGTTTGTTTGTGACTGTTTCCAGCGGTGGATTAAAACACACTTGGAGCTCTAATGAGTATTTTTGGCAGCAGATTGGTGGATTGAGTGAAATGAACTACAACGCCCAGGATGGTGGTAATTCATATATAAGTTGGAGTGTAAGGCAGTGGTTCAGTGATGTGGTTTTGGGTTCAAGTGGAGCTCTATGGCGCACAGGAATGAGATATATACGTTTCAGTTTCTCTGTATGATGTGTTGACGATAAGGTACATATAGAATAGCAGCACGTCCATCCATGAAATGTGGCATGCTATGCGACTTAAACTGTCCTCACTTCACCTCAGAGTTTCAGTCTAACGGATAATAAGCCTGCAGCCCCCAGGCCTCGCCTTAGGAACCTCTCTGCCTTTTCGTGCTGTTGAGCAGAGCAAAGGCCAGTTGTGTTCCAATGTCACATTTACAGCATGCTTTCTGGAGCTGTAATTAAAGAAAACACAGTAGACTACCCTGACATGGTTGGTATTTCACAGGGAGAAGTGACACTCTCTGGGTCAATAGCTTTTAATAAGAGCATTTAGCTGGAACCGTTTTAAAAAAGGGGAGAAAAGCCCAGAGGAAGACATGAAATAATGGACTGCAATGATTTAGTTTGTGATATTATAATGTAAGTTTGTTGATTACAGTGGTTGGAGACTCCTTTTGAGCTATAGTGACTATGATGCAGTTATAATAGATTATATAATTAACACTATATGTGATTAATCTTATCCATTGCATCAGAGGAGAATAACACATACTAAAAAAAGACCAGATTCTCAGAACAAAATCTAACTTATTTCCTATAAACTCAACAAAAACATGGTTTCTTTTTGTATTCAACTCAGGCATTAAGGATTAATGACAGGAAGACAAAATAGGACACAAAACTGCATCAAATAGCACAAAACAATTACAAGAGAATGAATGACAGGAGAACACGTTAGAGATAGGAGCGGAGAAAGAAAGCCGAACAAAAGGCACGTCTGAGTCAAATGCTAATCTGTGATCAGATAACACCACGGGTTGATAATACTCCAATGTGAGAGCAAAGGGAAAGACTCTGGTTCTGCTCCCTCTGTCACTCAAAGATGCATGAGTGTGTGAGAGAGAGAGAGTGTGTGTGTGTGTGTGAGTATATTAACAAATAGCTTATTTGCCTTATCTTCCTGCCAGCGGAGGAGATAAGGTCCAATGAGAGCAGGTCTCTGAAGCAGCATGGCTCCCTTCAGGCCAGACGGATGAAATAAGAAACAAAAAAAGGTGACATTTCAGAGTTTCTAACAGTAACCCGTCTGTGACCCGGGAGCTCGCCAGTTGGGTAGAAAACAGAGCTGTGCCGTTATAAAAAGAGATAGCATTGAGAAAAGTTTTATTCAGCACATTTCTGTATTCAATAGAGGTTTCTCAATACTCTATTTTCCCCTCGAGCGTCGAGGAGGCTCTCTGGAGGAGCTCTAACCGAGGAGACACTGATGGGTCCTCCACGGCTCCTCCGCGGATGCATTTCCGGGAACGGTGGAGGCGTGACACACGGCTGGACTTATCTCAGCCAATCACAGCTCTGCATGCATCCTCTGGATATTATTGTAGAAACTGTTTTCATCACGACGCGATGTTTCCAGTGAGAACAGCTGTGAGGTCCGTGCAGAAAGCAGAGCAGTGTACAATATATATCACTCAGTATAACAGGCCTACATTACTCTCTTTATTTGCTGTAGTTTAGTAGATATCTACAAACAAAGAGTCCAGATGTTTCTAAGACCATTTAGTGCTTCACATAATAAAATACACAACGGCTGTAGCCTGATTATGCTTTAGGAGCTGTAGGTGTGTGTGTGGTACAGTGTGTAGGTGTGGTACAGTGTGTAGGTGTGTGTGTGGTACAGTGTGTAGGTGTGTGTGTGGTACAGTGTGTAGGTGTGTGTGTGGTACAGTGTGTAGGTGTGGTACAGTGTGTAAGTGTGTGTGTTGTACAGTGTGTAGGTGTGTGTGGTACAGTGTGTGTGGTACAGTGTGTAGGTGTGTGTGTGGCACAGTGTGTAAGTGTGTGTGGTACAGTGTGTAGGTGTGTGTTGTTCAGTGCGTAGATGCGGCAGACAGACAGGTCTCAGTTGGTTTGGTGTCCTCTGCTTACTTTTAAAACTTGTAAATACAACTTTTGGCCCATCATTTCAATTCCCCATTTCAGCGACCAGAGAGAGGGGGGGGGGGGGGGATATATCTAGTCTCTGATTGTGTTACGTTATTATGAGAGTGCTCCGTTTGATTCTGAAATTGTATATATAAATATATGTGTGTGTGTGTGTGTCCGCATCTGTAGCCTGTTATTGTCTCATTATACCGCCCTGTCAATGAATTCAAAGTAAATATATAAGTCACCATGAACACATCTGTCCATCAGACAGAGGCTGCTGTGCCTCCTGTCATCATTAATGGACGTCTCTTTAAAATGACCGGTCAGAGGAGAGGAGTTCTCATTTCTCTAACCGCCTGCTGCTTCCCCTCCTCGACTCCTCTCTCCTCGGTTCCCCTCCTCAGTCCTCCGCTCACATCTCCTGTGGGCGGCACCAAGTCTCGAGGATAGGAGTCGAGGATAGGAGTCGAGGAGGGGAAATTAGAGTATTGAGAAACTTCTAATGTGGCTGCAGTCACTCAGTCTGAAATGACTTGGTAACTAAAGCCGGTTCAAGTCCCTTTCTGACATAAGTACAGAGTGTGGATTGGTAGCTGGAAAAGTGCTTTTGGGTACCGTCGAGGTGTCCTTTAGTAAGATCGGGAACAACAGACCCAGCGTTTCCGCCAGGGGGGCGTCTTGCCGTCATTTGAAGCCCTTATTCAGCTCGGGAACGCCCTGAACTCGAGCCGAGGGCGTCCATATATTTTTATAATTTGAGAGAACATCGAGAGTTTTTATCGCTTGAAATGACGAAAAGGAAAAAGGACAAGGACATCCATCTGTTGGAGGGGCAAAGGAGTCTGGTGGGATTATTTTCGCCTCCGGCAAAGCGTGTTCCTGTGAAGGAAAGTGTACTGCCGGCGAGCCTTGACGGGGGTACTAGTGGAGCGTGAACTGCGATTAACCGAATATGATAATATTACATTAAGCGTCCCAAAATACTCCAAAGGACAATTTTCTACCTAACAATATCATGTGAGTAATGCTGCATGCAACAACATATACGCATTTACTTTGGGGAAAATTATACAACAAATATTGTCTCAGATGATCAGCTAATGCAATGTAATCAGAGCACTGATTCACAGCCTGTGATTTTTAAATAAGTGAAGGAAATAGCATGATATCCCTTCAAGTGTTTGCTCAAGGCAAGAGTAAGATCACGGTCATTCATAAATAATAAAAATGTACTTATAGTATGAGACAGGAAGTTGCATCACATCATGAAAAACACATTCATCCCACACTGCAGGCAGGAATGCTAATACTTCTGCAATGTGCATTATGTTCACACCGCACCGCCGCCTCTTCATCTGCTGCCACATTAATGTACAGAATGTACTGGATACGAAATATCTTCTCTGCCTAGCAAGTCCCTTTCACGTTTTAACTCATACATTTACACACAACTAGAAGAGATGCTACAAAGGTGCAAACACATAGTAGCCTAAAGTGAGTTGTTTATGAAACTCTCTAAACCAGGGGGGTCAAACTCAAACACACAGTGGGCCAAAAGTAAAAAATGGGTACTAGTGGAGGGCCGGACTGGTTCAATGTTTATTGCAAAACGTATTGAAATGAACTTATTGCACATATTAAACCTGGAACTAACAAAGCTTCAATTATTGCCGATAAAAACAACATTAAATAATCAGTTGCATTAATTTCTCATGGCTCTATCTGCAGAGTCATTTCTTATGATTACATTTTTCCACAGGCCAACAACAGCTTCAACAAAACTATTCCCCTCAAAGAAAACCCAAACATGTCCTGTTGTCGTGAGAGAAAGTGCAGAAGGAAACATCCATTAAACTCAGTGTGCTGCTCTGTGATGCTAGTTCAGATACTTGGCATCTCATCTCGGGTGCAGGTTCATCAATGTTTGGGCTCAGGCTCTGAGCTGAGGAGACCCTCAGGATGGAGTGAAGGTGTGCGTGCAATATACCGGAGGGCCAGATCTAATAGGAATTAGAAATTATCCTGCAGGCCGAAATTAAATCCACCACGGGCCTGATTTGGCCCCCGGGCCTTGAGTTTGACACATGTGGTCTAATCCTTTCCTGCACACATCTCACTTTGTATATCTAAATGTCTTCCTGCTTTAAGATGCAAAATCTCTCTCTCCAAATATTCCAAGTATAAAAACATTTGCATTGTTTACCCCCATGCCAGCCTATAGAGGCTTCCTAATGACGTCACGGGATATCGCGTCAGACATCTTGGAGTACCACTCCACTGCTCTCCTGGCGGGAGCGTTCAAAAAATGGCGAAAATGAAAGGCTACTACGAATCACTATACCCGGAGGATAAGACCGTTTACAGAGAAAAATGTACGTCGATTGGTTCGGTGGACCCTTATTTGATTCCCGTTACAGCACCGATATAAATTCATGGCCTTCACTTTCCAACTATGATGTCGTGAACTACCTGGTTTTTTCGCCTAATGCATTATACACCATGGAGGACATGAAGGCGTACAAAGGACTCTAGGCACATAAAGAGTTCACATCCCAGTTGCATATCAAGGAGATGTGGCTGCAATAGCTGGAACAGTGAGTAAATATTTCGTGAGGTCGTCTTCAGCTGGCTTTTTAAATATCCCTAAAGTCCCTCAAAATAAAATGGGTGAGGCTGCTTTTATCCACTACCAAGAAATATCAGAGGCTAACTCAGTGGACATTTTTAAACACCAGCTTTTATTTTTGTTGTACCTATATCTATATGCAACTCCCTCCTGGCTGGTCTACCTGCATGTGCCATCCGACCTCTGCAGCTCATCCAGAATGCAGCGGCTCGTCTGGTCTTCAACCTTCCTAAATGTTCCCACACCACGCCGCTCCTCCGCTCCCTCCACTGGCTCCCGGTAACTGCTAGAATCCACTTCAAGACAATGGTACTTGCGTACCATGCTGCGAATGGATCTGGCCCTTCCTACATCCAGGACATGGTTAAACTGTACACCCCAGCACGTGCACTCCGCTCTGCATCAACCAAACGACTCGCTGCACCCTCACTGCGAGGGGGACCCAAGTTCCCATCAGCAAAAACACGTGGGTTTGCTATCCTGGCTCCAAAATGGTGGAATGAGCTCCCCATTGACATCAGGACAGCAGATAGCTTACACACCTTCCAGACTGAAAACTCATCTCTTTCGACTCCACTTCGAGCGATAGAATTACTAACAAAGCACTTATATACTAATAAAGGACTGGCTTATCTAAAGCCAGTTGAGTAGCACTTGAAGTGTTTGGCTCTATGAAACCTGATGTACTTTTTGTATTTTGTTGGTCGAACGCACTTATTGTAAGTCGCTTTGGAGAAAAGCGTCAGCTAAATGTAATGTAACAATCAAAACAAGTTGTGCACACTAAAATGACACAAATCATAATTATTTAAACTGACACTCAAAGAGCAAAACCTCAGCTCAAATATCCAAAACTCTAAACACATGTTCAGCTCTGCACCCAATTTGCAATTCAACTTTCCACTTTTTGGTATGTGTTTCTGTAGTTCTGGGTGCAGTGCTTAAGTCTGCAGTATATAAGAGGTGTTTTGCACTTTGTGTGTATGGTTTTGTGAATTGTGTTTAGTGTTTTGAGAAAATAAGCCCTGCTTTCAAAAAATGTGTTTTAGCATTGTAATATGAACACAATGTTAATCTATCTCTGTTATGTGAAGTGATCTCTGCAGATTACAGTTAAAGAAGCATGTACTTGTTTTTCACTGGGTAAATTGGAAACCTGTAATAAATATAATACTTTGCCCTTTCAATTGTTTTTTTCAAAATGTATTTACCCACGCTTAATCAGTCTGAGTTGCAGTGCCAGTCTCTGGTTTAATCAGTCCTTCTTCTTCCCCAGTGTCTCCCAGGACTGTGGGCTCTTCGAAAGATGGTACATCAGATACCGTGCTGTAGAGATCAAGTTGTGCGATGGATGACCTTTTTCTGGGGCGTTTATAACTGGCATGTGTAACAGGGGAAGGTGCTGTAATTTTCTCGTGGCCCAATTTGACAGACGGTGCCCAGTCAGGATGATTTTTGTCAAAAAGTGGCACTTGTAGGTCAGTTATATCCTGGGTGAACTGTTAATACAACATTTGACCTCTTTGGACAGGACAAGTCAGACTTTAGATATATTTAAAATGCTGGTGTCAAGACATTGGAACATGACAAATAATTGAGGAAACCAAAATCCTCTGAAAAGGTGCCAGGGACTGTACAGCCTTTACTGTTTACATATAATCAAATGGCCAGTAGGGGGAGGAATTACTTTAATTACAGTTAAACGAAGCACTGCAGGGGATTGACAGATTGGTGTGAAGATGACCAAGGGATGACTTTACTTTGTAGATACTCCACAATCTGATATGTCGATCGATGACAGACTCCAGGATTCCTATTTCCTTGTTAAGATCCATGTCTTAGTACGTGGGTTATATGTTCATTTTGAATGTTTGCATATAAAACCCGACACTTTCCTGACGTGAAATGATCCCCACAAACGCGTGTATAGTTGTGGTTGGATGGTTTGAGATCCTCCCGTCCGATCCTATTGAGCAATTGTTCCTGGCGACACTTTCAAAGTTCATGTGTCGCTTCACCCTGGTGTGTTATAATAACCACCAGCAGCCTGTAAAATGACTTCGGCCCCCTGTTTCGATCACCTCTGTTGCCGCAGCCAACAATGGCACAGGAGTTAACCATTGTATGTCCGGTAAAAAACAAACATTGAACAGGTATGGCGTATTACCGTGTCTGTTTTGGTACTCCAGTATGGCCGTTGCGCTGACGTCACGGGTAACGTGTCTATGTATATACTCGCATTTTAGACTCTGTTACTAACTGTATATCTGTAGACTTGGTTGGTCTTAAATGTCCGGTTAGGATGTATTAGAACGAAATCTAAAATGTAAATTAGCCATCTGTTTGTCAAATATGTCTTAAATGATATGATGAATTGGAAATGGGGGACCCTGATGTAAACAAGACGAAAGTCTTTCTCTGGTCTGCATCCCCTTAACAATTGTATGTTTTGAACTGTACTGTACCCAATATACAAGCTGTTAATACACTTTTCAATCAATCAATCAAACAAACAAACGTGACGTCATATGCAAAGCCTCTATGTGTGTCCTGTGGCTCTCCAGTGTTAGCATGATCAGTGCTGATGAGATTCAATCCTCAGTGATTTATGGAACATAGTTTTGGTTAAAGTCAAGTCAGCAAACTGTTTTGTTCCATGAACAAACAAGGCTGCATTGATATTAGGGATGCACGATATTGTTTTTTTGATACCGATAACTTCCTGCTTCTCAAGACCGATACCGATAATAATATAATATATGTATATATTAAATGTACCTGTAGTTTTTGCACACCTGGTGGTGCCTTTGCAGCTGGCTTTGGATTAGCCGCTAGTTTAGCAGCGCAGGCTCTTCGTACGCTTTCAACACACCATCGTAGCGATGGCGATGTTTCAGGTAATCAGGTTGGAAGTATTATAGCTCGTTGCCTTGTTCCCTCCTCGTGGAACTTCTGCATTTGTTAATACTAATAGCGAGCGAACTATCTAACTCTGAAACTTTGAATAGTCCCATACTACCGACGACATGTTTGTTTACTGTCCTGGCTTCACGGCCGCACACCATTTACGTCACAGCCAGGCGTGAGTTAGGGAGCGCTGGATTTGTGAAGAACTCCCCTCTTCCTAAACCACTAATACCACAGTACTGGCAAAACGGGAGGAGCCGAGTGGAAAACAAGCGCCCCTCATCCCAATCCACCCTGCAGTATCTTTTTCACCCCAAAAATATATTGTATATTATCGGGGCTATTAATACTTTTATCGGGTTTATCGGGATGACGTCATAATTCCTAATATCGGACCGATAATTATTAAGTATTTGCAACTCAGTGCTGTTTGTACATAAGAGACAAACGTTGGATCACGACATTGACCAATTAAGAGCGAGGAAGAAACTATCATTACTCTTTTAAACCTGTTCTTATCCTGAGGTGAGAAAACAAAAGGCCTACATGTGGAACCTTTAATCAACGTGTCTTCAGTGTGAGTAACAGCCGTACTGATGGAGGTTCTGGTTCAGGTCTCTCCAGGTACAGATGGTGTTATTATAGCAGGTGTCGATACAGCCTGTTTGTTTTCCGTGAAGGCTGTGTTCCTCTCCTCTGGCTGCTCTGATCACAGCAGCACTTTTCCCCTTTTGTTTCTGTTTTGGTTGGTGCAGGATTAAATGTTACACAGCATGAAGGACTCACACAGACCAGTATGGCCTCCTGCTGCGAGTGTGTGTGAAGAAAGCAGGAAAATAAAGCAGAGTGTTCCGTAGCAATTACACAGTCTGTCAAAGCACGGCTGGAGGAGAGACTCGCTTCTCCTGACCCGAGTGTGTGTGTAGTACTTAGGAGGGACACACACACACACACACACACACACACACACACACACACACACACACACACACACACACACACACACACACACACACACACACACACACACACACACACACACACACACACACACACACACACACAACACACACACACACACACACACACACACACACAACACACACACACACACACACACACACACACACACACACACACACACACACACACACACACACACACACACACACACACACACACACACACACACACACACACACACACACACACACACACACACACACACACCACTTCAGGGGGCATTACATTGATTGCCCCCATTTGTCAAGGGAGGCGAGTCCCCACACGTGACTGTGTAAACAGATGTAGGTCCCCACAAGTATAGTAATGCTAGGACACAAACACACACACTTTGGTTAGCTACTGAAAAGAAGGAAGACTCAGCCTATTGACCAAACCAATTTTCCCCTTGTCAAGCAGTCTGCCGCTGAGAGTGTGTTTCTGTGTGTGTTTCAGAGAGAGAGAGAGAGAGAGAGAGAGAGAGAGAGAGGAGAGAGGAGTTTGTAGTAATAATAATGGACTTAGGGAACAATGCAACAGACTGCACCGAGGGGAATACAATGCAGGATCTCAAACACACACATAATGAAAGGTGTGTGTGTGTGTGTGTGTGTGTGTGTGTGTGTGTGTGTGTGTGTACTAAACAGGGTGGATTATTACAGCCCCATTTGCTGTCTGCTCAGTGCTCTAATGCAATTACACCCCACTGTTCAACTGAACACAGGCTGTAGCCTTTGGGCAATGGCATAGACAATGAGATTAGGTGCAATTTAAGGTTAAGGTAAAGTTATATCTCAATGAAAAATAAATTACATTATTCCGGTATGCTGTATTAAAAGGGGGTGTCCAACTCGTTTCAGTTCATGGGCAACACACTGCCGAATATGATTGGAAGTTAGCTGGAAAAGTAAAACAATTGCATTTTGTATATATTTCTGTGTAAAAGTCCAAGTATATTCTGGGATATTAACATTTAATGAACAAGTATTTACATAATGGATGACTAACAGCCTGAGAAGTGCAGTTTCAACAGTCAGTCTGGTTTGTCTGCATTAAGTGAATAAGGCCAGTTGAGCAACTTCTTTAATTTCCAAGCTCTGATCAATTGCAGAGTAAAAATGCAACCGATTACGTAACTTTGCGCTTGATCTGGAAGTCCAAATCTCCATCAATATTCACATTCCTATCTGTTACAGTTTCTCATTAGATGGTTGTTGTCAACACGTCAATAGTCTCCACTCTCTTCTCCTATGTCTTTGATGCTAATTCGTTAATATGTTAGCTAGTGTTCACAGCTATGACTAAAACAAAATGGCTGTTTCTTCAAAACCTGACACCAGTTCATTCATCTTCTCTGCCCTCATTTGATCTTGCAATATCTTGTCCATTCTGTTGTTTTACACAATAAGACAACTCAATATTTAAATGTAACACATCAAGCATACTGGCTTGGACGCCCATTTTAGATTTGGAAAAACCCCAAACTCTGAGTCCAATTTTCTCTTGTTGTTACTTAATATTTTTTCTCCAGGGACTTAATGACTGATTTGCTTTGTTTGTTTTTCATTGACAAATGTATTTATTTAAGACATAAAAAAAAAAATGTTAATAATTTCGTTTTTGGGAGAAGGGGTGGGATTAAATAAGTGTCCATGCTTTTATCTCCAGTAGACTGGACTACTGCAATGGTGTCTTCAAAGGTCTCACTAAAAAATCTATTAGGAAGCTGCAGCTGATTCAGAACGCTGCTGCTCGAGTCCTCACTAACACTAAGAAAGTGGATCACATCACTCCTGTTCTGAAGTCTTTACACTGGCTTCCTGTGTGTCAAAGAATAGATTTCAAAATACTGCTGCTGGTTTATAAAGCACTGAATGGTTTAGGCCCAAAATACATTTCTGACCTCCTGCTAAATTATGAACCATCCAGATCTCTCAGGTCTTCAGGGACTGGTCAGCTTTCTGTCCCCAGAGTCAGAACTAAACATGGTAAAGCAGCGTTCAGTTATTATGCTCCAAATATCTGGAACAAACTCCCAGAAACCTGCAGGTCCGCTGCAACTCTGACTACTTTTAAATCCAGACTGAAGACTTTTCTTTTTGCCGCTGCTTTTAATTGAACTATTCACATCTTAGACTGCACTGTAACTTTTATCCATGTATTTTTCTTTTAATGTTTATTGTATTTGCTTTTCTTTTTAATGACTGATTTTAAATGCCATTTTCTTAATGTCTTTCATTTTTTGTAAAGCACTTTGAATTGCCTTGTGTTGAAAAGTGCTATATAAATAAACTTGCCTTGCCTAAACTTCTTCCCACCACTTTTCGGATGTGTAATTGAGTAGATTATTTGTTTATACATTATTTAGAATCAGTAAAAATGTTGTATACCAATTTGACACTGCTTAATTTTGTATTGTATAATAATTCTCATGTTACATTTTTGTATTATTGTTTTACACATTCGAAATAAATCAAATTAAAACTAAATAATTGACAAAGTTGTGTAACAGCCATCAAATGAGTATGTGGGGTCTACATTATAATATCAGTCATGCGTACTGTAAGGACCATCTGTATGACGGCGACACTAACAGAAGCTGAATATACCCTCACCTTATTTAGCCCCTCTCTCCAGTTACTCCTTTCTGTTCCTGGGCACAGAGTGGGCTCATTATTCTATTATTGGACCATTGTGATAAGTCATTAACGGTATTTGTTTGAAAAGCCACATTTCTAGATAATGAAACACATGTATAATGGTGTCTGGAACTGAATAAAAGACACCGTTATAAATAAAAACAAAACTGTCAAAGCCAGCCTACTTCACAGAGAACACACTGTATCCACTGAAAGCTCTCCAACTACAAAGAGACTGAGAAAAGAAAATCAGGACATCAATTGTTAATGGACTGTGTAAAAGCAACTGGAAGCCATACGAAGCTGCTGCTGAACTCAGACTCACACAAAGAACACACTCTGTTCAATACGTACAACATGTCCCTCTAAAAGCCACAAAGAGAGGGTTTTGTCATTTATTGTGTTGAAACCATGCAGGCAGGGCGGGTAGTGTTTTACAAATGAGGGGTCCTGAGGCAATGTGTGCATACAAGTGTGTTTGAGATAATTTAAAGTACTTTTCGGTTGCCTTCAGGAGCAAGCTTTAGTACAGATAGTGTTTTATTATGTATGTTCTGCTGGTTGTAATTTAGGTTTTGTCATTTTCCTAAAGGGGTTCTATTTTTATGTGTGGAGGTTTTCCCTTTCATGTAGTGTGTCACATAGATTTGTGTGCATGTAAAGTTTAAAATACCAAAGTTCCCTCCATTGAATACCTTTAGTTACTTCCGGTGACATCACTTTGTAACCCTCGTGCTTCTATTGGCCAGCGCTCCAACACATTGTACGTGATAGGCTAAGGGGCGGGACATCTCTAAGCGGTTGACCAATCACAACAGAGCCGGCCAGCTAACCAATCGGAGCAGACTGGGCTCTGGTTTCAGACAGAGGGTGAAAAGAGGTGCTGCTGTGTGTGTGTGTGTGTGTCGGGGGGTTGTTTGAGAAAAATAAAGAGCTTTTTGAACATTAAAGCATGGAGACATCACGTCACAGTAGAGACACTAAATTCAAATATGAACCTGATGAGCATAATAGGGCCCCTTTCTTAATAATAATAGCTTAGATTTATATAGCGCCTGTCATGGGACCCAAGGTCGCTTTACAAGGAAGAACAGGGCAAAACAAACATAACAAAACGGCAATCAGACAACCAGTCAGACAGACAAAACCACAAATAGATTAGGGGCCAAAGGCCTTAGCAGACAGATGGGTCTTGAGGGCCCTTTTGAAGGCGTCAAGCGTAGGGATGTTGGGGATCTCCGCAGGGAGAGCGTTCCAGAGGGTGGGGGCTGCCACGCTGAAGGCTCTGTCCCCGAGGGTTCGCAGTTTGGTGCGGGGGGTGGTAAGCAGGCCAGAGTCTGAAGACCGCAGGTTCCGGCATGTGGGTGAAGGATGTCCGATAGGTACTGGGGGGCAAGGGCATGGAGGGACTTGTAGGTAAGGAGGATTTTGAATGATATGCGGGACTTGGCAGCCAGTGGAGGTGGATGAGGGTGGGAGTGATGTGCTGCCATGGCTTTGTATTTGTGAGTACCCTAGCAGCACAGTTTTTTCTTGCATACATTACTCCATGTTACATAATGGTATCCTTTAATAGTTTCACCTTCTCCATGTATTACTGGTTTGACATTTTCACATCTTTGAATATACTAGCGTTGACCAGTCTACTAATCATACCATACATCATTTTCATCTCGCCTTATCATAAAACTATTTAGTGCTGTCCAGTCTACAGCCTTTTGTGATCGTTGATTCAATAAAGCATTTCAGTACTGCTTGACCTTTACAATATCAAACATGTATGTGTGTGTGTATAGCTGTGTGTGTGTGTGGAACCGAGTGTGTGTGACTCTTCCATCTCCTGATTCACTGAAGCGAGTCTTATCTAAAGTGCTTTTGGTCAGTCAGCCTCAGCAGGAAGTACCTGGCGGCAGTGTAACAGCTTTAAATCCCTGCTTGGCAATTTGAACATTTTACATGTGTGTCTGCCAGTGTGCGACCTGTCTTTAATCCGGCAGCATATTCACTATTTCATTTTATTCAGCAACATTAGGACAGTCATAATGTAATTTGCCAATACACCGCTTCACTTGAATTGCTACATACACCTTAATAGCTTTTAAAAGATTGTATATACAATTCAGCATTCGTTTTGTGTTAATACGAACATGCGATTGTATATATTATACAATGCTTAGAATATATTGAGACCCATTTTTACTTTTTCTGTTAATATAATATTTTAATGTATTTTATATTTTCGTTCACTGGAGATTTTACTTTTATGTATTTAATTTTTATAGCACATTCTTAGTGTAACTTCTTAAGCTTATATATATTTTGTTCTTTTTTAAAATTATTATTATTGTATTTATTTCATTCTTAAATGGAGCACACACCCAATTACCCCCTGGGATACATTTCTTTTAGTATTCTATGATAATAATGATATATATTGCAAAGTTCCCAGTTATCTACAACCCCAACTGTTACCCATCTTTAACAGTGATTCTTTTAATCATTCATATTTCATTGGCCTTTCATGTTACAGCAGCTACACAGAATAAACCGGACAGTGTTCCTGGAGGTCTCTGCAGACAGACCCCTGCTCTAGGAACAACTAGTCTACAGAGCTCTTTTAGACTGGGTTTCCCCATTGACACCACTGTGATGTGCACATTGTTCTCTTAGAGCCACGACGCACACCAAATTATTTATACTTATAAAACGGACAAGTTAAATCAAGCAATCTGATTGGCCGAACCACGCCTCGTAGCTGTGATATAATGAGCATATAGCGCGGCCTGTCGTGAGCTAATGCGTTAACTATAACAACACATACACAGGCTACCTCACACTCATTGTGCTATTTTATGTCTCAGAAAATTACAGTTTAAAATATTTACATCCTCAAAAGGAGTGATGTTAAAATGGCCATGTGTGTTATTTAAAAAAATAAATATTTGAATACATAATCTCACGATAGGATTGGAATTAAAATCATAACGAAACCGTGTCAAATATAGTTGAAATGAATGAAACATGATGATTATTTGATATTTTCTCACTTTGTGGTATTTACACATTTCTAGCATTACAATTACACTGTTGAGTTGATGGTGAAAAATCAATATTAAAAACATATGAAGTGAATACATGTTATAACTAAGACTCTTTTGCTTACCGTATTATCTTTGGATATTTTGAATGTTGCTGAAAACATTAACAGATATTTAGAGACATAATTTTTAATCATTAATTAGCATTTCACAGTTTTCTGACACTTAATACTCTGAGAATTATAACCTACAGTATAGTCCTTTTTTGGGGGGAATTAATTGAAACATATGAAATAATTAATACTTTTCTTTTAAATGAAATTGTTACTTCTCAAGGTAGGCTTGTTTAAGTGATCCTCCCAGCATGCACCAGGGCAACAGACTAATGAACAAGTTCTATTTGAAGTGTTATGTTTCTGTTACTAATGCATTTGCAGCATTTTAGTTGCATCACAGAGTACCGGGAAAACACCTGAAGCAAAATGACAGATCACAGGAGTATGATTTAAAGCCTGACTGAGGTGCACACATTACTTTAATTTCCTCTTCTGTCCACAATCCTTCCCTCTGTAGCCTTGCTCCCCTCCTCAGAACAGATCAGACCGGTGTTAAAAGAGATTAAGATAGAAACCCAGAAAATGCTTTCTCTACGTCTGGTAAATCACCTTTGCCCTGTGTGTGTGTGTGTGTGTGTGTGTGTGTGTGTGTGTGTGTGTGTGTGTGTGTGTGTGTGTGTTGTCCAGCTGAAATGGACAAGACTCAACACACAGACTGAAGTCCCCGTCTCTGATGAACTCATCACTGACCCCAGTGTGGTTGTGAAGGCCAACATCACAACACCTCAGGAAGAGACTGTGGAACTGCACAGAGACTCTGCAAGGAGGGTTCTGCTCAGCATGAAGCAGTCTGAGACCAGGCAGCACTGTGTGGACTCAGACTACAGGGAAAAGGCCTGTTTGGGGTTTGCTGATCAGTCTCACACTCGGTGTTTAAGAACGCCGCTGTTGGTGAGGATGTTCTGACATTTACCATCAAAGCAAGACTGCAGGTATTACCCACTAAGTACAATCTGTCCACCTGGTACCCTCACATTCACACTCTGTTTAAACCATCAGGATTCACAACAACACCTACAATCCATTGCACACATAACAAATGGATGTAATGCATACAA
This sequence comes from Harpagifer antarcticus, assembly GCA_902827135.1. Lineage (NCBI taxonomy): Eukaryota > Metazoa > Chordata > Actinopteri > Perciformes > Harpagiferidae > Harpagifer > Harpagifer antarcticus. The sequence continues at coordinate 1,143,354 of CADEHL010001288.1, forward strand.
ACGCCTGTACACAGCCCGTCATGACCGTATTGTGGACATTGTGTCTGATGCGGTACAAAACATCGTAACATCTAGCGCAGCAATGTACAAGCACGCTAGAGTGCTACCAGAATGGTTTGGTTTTACCGATGACGTCTTTGCTAACATCCCAAATACACCTGATGTTGTTTTTGTTGACACCAACCACAGGGGGGTGCTAATATTAGAAGTAGGCTGTGCCTTTGACCTGGACATGGACCAGGCTTTCCAGGACAAGTATATCAAATACCAACCACTGCTCGATGTGATAACCAGCTTTGGGTACAAGTGTAGATATAGCATACTTATATTCGGAAGTCTTGGCCATGTATATAAATGCACCATGATTGGTCTGAGAATTGCTGGAATGTCAAAGAGAAAAGCCAAACAAATGGCCAAATATTGCTCTGTTTTAGCTGCTATTGGCAGCTTAGCCGAGTGGAGAAGGAGATGCTATGTGTTCCCTTAAAGCTGCAGCCTAGCCGTGTGGAGAAGGAGATGCTATGTGTTCCCTTAAAGCTGCAGCCTAGCCGTGTGGAGAAGGAGATGCTATGTGTTCCGTTAAAGCTGCAGCCTAGCCGTGTGGAGAAGGAGATGCTATGTGTTCCCTTAAAGCTGCAGCCTAGCCGTGTGGAGAAGGAGGTGCTATGTGTTCCCTTAAAGCTGCAGCCTAGCCGTGTGGAGAAGGAGATGCTATGTGTTCCGTTAAAGCTGCAGCCTAGCCGTGTGGAGAAGGAGATGCTATGTGTTCCCTTAAAGCTGCAGCCTAGCCGTGTGGAGAAGGAGATGCTATGTGTTCCCTTAAAGCTGCAGCTTAGCCGTGTGGAGAAGGAGGTGCTATGTGTTCCCTTAAAGCTGCAGCCTAGCCGTGTGGAGAGGGAGATGCTATGTGTTCCCTTAAAGCTGCAGCCTAGCCCTGTGGAGAAGGAGATGCTATGTGTTCCCTTAAAGCTGCAGCCTAGCCGTGTGGAGAAGGAGATGCTATGTGTTCCCTTAAAGCTGCAGCCTAGCCGTGTGGAGAAGGAGATGCTATGTGTTCCGTTAAAGCTGCAGCCTAGCCGTGTGGAGAAGGAGGTGCCATTTGTTCCCTTAAAGCTGCAGCTTAGCCGTGTGGAGAGGGAGATGCTATGTGTTCCCTTAAAGCTGCAGCCTAGCCGTGTGGAGAAGGAGATGCTATGTGTTCCCTTAAAGCTGCAGCCTAGCCGTGTGGAGAGGGAGGTGCTATGTGTTCCCTTAAAGCTGCAGCTTAGCCGTGTGGAGAAGGAGGTGCTATGTGTTCCCTTAAAGCTGCAGCGTAGCCGTGTGGAGAAGGAGGTGCTATGTGTTCCCTTAAAGCTGCAGCGTAGCCGTGTGGAGAAGGAGATGCTATGTGTTCCCTTAAAGCTGCAGCGTAGCCGTGTGGAGAAGGAGGTGCTATGTGTTCCCTTAAAGCTGCAGCGTAGCCGTGTGGAGAGGGAGGTGCTATGTGTTCCCTTAAAGCTGCAGCGTAGCCGTGTGGAGAAGGAGGTGCTATGTGTTCCCTTAAAGCTGCAGCGTAGCCGTGTGGAGAAGGAGATGCTATGTGTTCCCTTAAAGCTGCAGCGTAGCCGTGTGGAGAAGGAGGTGCTATGTGTTCCCTTAAAGCTGCAGCGTAGCCGTGTGGAGAGGGAGGTGCTATGTGTTCCCTTAAAGCTGCAGCCTAGCCGTGTGGAGAGGGAGGTGCTATGTGTTCCCTTAAAGCTGCAGCTTAGCCGTGTGGAGAGGGAGGTGCTATGTGGTTACGTGTGGAGAAGGAGGATTGCTCTGTGTTCCCTTAAAGCTGCGGCCTAGCCGTGTGGAGAGGGAGATGCTATGTGTTCCCTTAAAGCTGCAGCGTAGCCGTGTGGAGAGGGAGGTGCTATGTGTTCCCTTAAAGCTGCGGCCTAGCCGTGTGGAGAAGGAGATGCTATGTGTTCCCTTAACCTGTTAAGCCCCAAGGTCCCCGCCGGCGGGGACCCCGTTTTTTTTTTTCACAACACTGTGTTCAGGGCATTTTCATATTTAAATCCTATTAATGTGTTATACCAGATTAACGAGAAAATCTCAGCTAACTGACGATACGAACCATTTTTACTGGAAACAAAACACAAGTCTCACAAGAAGCGTTAGCATTAGCCCTTAGCTAAAACGGGCAGATGCTACTTCCAGTGCTAACTAGCAAAACGATCTTTAAAACTTAATATTTTCTGCACAAACTACATATCATCTGGAAAGCTGATACTCCACAGATTATTTTGTTATAAGTATCATCCCTGTAGGACACAAACTCACTGAGCTAGCAGCCAGAACAGAGAAGAAAAAAAAACAACAATTTTTAAAAACATAACAATAATTATGTCTTACCGTTGCTGTTTTGTGATCAAAGCTCGTGTTCAAGGGAATAAAAACGCTCCTCAAGGTTAATCCAATGTCTCTTAGTCACTTTAGAATTGTTCCTGATAATCTATCACTACATTCATGGCAGCAGAGTAGGTATAAAGTTTCGCAGTCCCAAGCTAATGCTGTCTCACATGCTGTTTACGCAAACCTCTCTCTACTTGACGTAAGTGTTTAGCGGGACTTAATAACTGTCACTCGATTCTATTGGCTCTAACGGTTCAGAAAAGGTGTCAATCACCCAAATCGACCAATGGGTTCCAAAGATATGATCCTGCGTAGTATAAACTACGCCTGCTCCAGCTCCATTACGCATTACGCAGCAGGCTCCACAGAGCACTGCACCGCAGCAGCAGCACAGAGCACCCGCAGCAGGACAGCACCACAGCACCACAGCACGCAGCGACGATAGCAGGTAACAGGTAACAGAGCACATTTCAAGGACGTTGATTTCTTTGCTTTTAGATATTTTTCTTGTGTATCCTCTTTCCATTTGAGCAAATAATGGCAGCCAGAAGGGAGAGCTTCACCACGAGCTGGTGCTAGAGATGCTAGCTGACGATAGTGGAGCTATGATCATACCAGATGACTCTTCTTCGGATGATGAAGATCTCCTCCAGCCAGACCTGGATCCAGACAGTAGTGACTCGGATGTTGAACTTCCACCACGGGAAAGGTATGTAATCTCTCCGTTTTTATATATTACTTATGTGTTTGGTGGAACTGCGTCACAGTGTTAGCTTAGCCAATAAGCTACAGGAATGATTGGGCAAAATGCTAAATAGTGTTACTTGTCTTTTTGGAGTTACATTTTCTAAATGAATGGCCAGTGAATGCATATACATGGGTTTACTTATTTATTTGGTGCAATATTATTCATTTATAGTCCAATATTATCCTTTTTATATATTATTTTTGTGTTTGGTAAAACTGCATCACAGTGTTAGCTTAGCCAAGAAGCTACAAAAAAATGATTAGGCAAAATGCTAAATAGTGTTACTTGTCTTTTTGGAGTTACATTTTCTAAATGAATGGCCAGTGAATGCATATACATGTGTTTACTTATTTATTTGGTGTAATATTATTCATTTATAGTCCAATATTATCCTATAAATTTAAGCCAGTGAATTAATCTAATCTCTTTGTTTTTCCACATGTGTTAGATGAGGAGTGACCCCAGCAGGACAAAGCCACACACCCAGAAGACTTTCAGGGAGCAGCTTGCTGCAGAATTGTTGGAGTTTGCTGAAGGGCCTGCACCACCCCCCTCCTCCACCACCCCCTCCTCCACCACCACTCACATGCATGCCCGAGTATTATGGGGAAGATGCCACCAAGGTCAGGAAGAACTGCAGGAGGTGCCTAGATGCTGGACTCAAAAGACACCTGTGTACTGCAGGAAGTGCCAGGTCCCTCTGTGCTTCACTGTCAAAAAGAACTGTTTCAGGGAGTGGCACGACCTAAATACTGGAACATTCAGGTAGGTATAAAGTTCAGGTAGGTATAACGTTTTGCGAGTGTTTATTTAAAAAATGTTATATACCTAGTGTGATTTTATTGTATAGTACGTTGGTAAAATGTTTATTGTTTTTACGAACCTACAGTGGCTTTATTGTATAGTACGTTGGTAAAATGTTTGTTTTTACATGCCTCTAGTGTTGGTAAAATGTTTGAAATAAATCTGCCCCAGTTGGAGTCAAATGTTACCTATGTTTCCGTTTTTTTTTATTGTGCAAGTACACCTACACACACTGACCTACAGTGTAGTTTTATTGTATAGTGTGTTGGTACAGTTACATACACACACACACACAGCTACACTTACACATACCCACACAGCTACACTTACACACTTACACACACCCACACACCTACACATACCCACACAGCTACACTTACACGCCTACACACACCCACACACCTACACTTACACATACATACCCACACACACACACCTACACTTACACACACACCTACACTTACACACACACCTACACTTACACACATCTACACACACTCACACACAAACAAATATTTAAAAAAATATATATTTAAAAAAAATATGTATTTATTTTTTAAATATTTTTTTGTTTTGTTTTGGGTGGAATGAATACCTATAGTGATGATTGAATGTAATACAATGATTTTTATAGTCTGGTACCTGAAAAAGGTCAAATGGCACTGATGGAACCAAATGTGCCCAAATGTGCCCAAAGCTTATTCCGCCTGGACTTTATTTTCATAAACCTCTCTAAAAAGGTCAAATGTCACTTGTTTTGCCTCAATCTTGATACAGGGTACTTATTATATGTTATACTTTGGATTCCTAAAGCTTTTAGGCTACTAACCCATCATTCAAGGGTGGTCTTCACTATATGTAATGGGTTTTCTTTAGGCGGAGACAGGAATTTACATTTTTTTGCTATGTTCCATCTGAATTTACTCTGACACAGAAAAATCTATATTGATTCTGACACTTCTACATCCAACTCACAGATGTAACCTTGCTTTGATATCAAAAATTATTCATATAAACCTTTTAGAAGTGAAGTTATAGTCATTTATTCTGGGAATGTCATTTTCGAGCCTGAAACCTGAAAAACAGGCTCGGGGCTTAACAGGTTAAAGCTGCAGCTTAGCCGTGTGGAGAGGGAGATGCTATGTGTTCCCCTAAGAGTTCTGTGCTGCTTAGCCCCGATATATTTGATTCCCTGTCTTATGTAATATAATTTGTGGAACCAAATAAAGTATTCAAAAGTGTATATGTGTGTGTGTGTGTGTGTGGGGGGGGTTGTTTTTGTCTCTTTTTGTCCATCGAGCAAAGCCAATTTTCTCTTTAAGTGAATGGGATTTCCTGGGGATAGAAGATGCCCAGCACACCGCAACACCCTGCGTCTCTGTGTGTGAGTGTGTGTGAGTGTGTGTGTGTGTGTGTGTGTGTGTGTGTGTGTGTGTGTGTGTGTGTGTGTGTGTGTGAGGTGTGTGTGTGTGGTGCAGGTTGTTGTGCTGACCTGCTCTGTGAGAGGTCAGAGATGGGATTACTCTGGGCGGCTTTGTGTCAGTGAGCTTGTCTGCGTCTGTGAGAGTGTCTCTATCAGAGCCACGCATTGATAGAAAGCAGAGTCACAGGCTGGATATCAGGAAAACTAAATAAAAGACAAGTGATTGCGTTTTTTACCAATATTGTAATTGCGATATGATTTCAAAAATGTGAAGAATTGATGATTTTGCATCATTATCTTGATTATCATAACAAAAATGATGATACAATGATAATGGGGGGGATTTTTTGAAGAGGTTCTGTACCAAACAAAGATTGTAGAAAACAATGTGTAGGCCGGAACAATCTCTTCAGCTCAACCGTACTTCATTCAAAATGGAATTATAACATATATTTAGTCAGTAAAAATGATTTTGCTACCTGATTTGAATAAAGCACTACTTTGTGATTTACAGTAGATACATTTCCATTAATTGTGCAGCCATACTTAATATAGATGGATACATGCGATTATATTAAATCGATCCAAATAATGATGTACAATGTGGTTACAGCATTGAAATACCTACCTGCCTGCCTGCCTGCCTACCTACCTACCTACCTACCTACCTACCTACCTACCTACCTGCCTAAATATACTATTTACTAACATCATTGGCAGCTACTACTTGTCACCATGTGGGCGGTGATGGCAAAGTCGATAGGGACTTGGCAACTGGAAGGTCACCAGTTCAAGTCCCGGCAAGACCAAGTGGCTACCGAGGTGTCCCTGAGCAAGGCACCGTTCCCCACACTGCTCCCCGGGCGCCGTTCAAAATGGCAGCACACTGCTCCTAACACTAGGATGGGTCAAATGCAGAGAAACAATTTCCCCACGGAGGATTAATAAAAGTCCATCTTATCTTATAACTTGTTTTACTTAATTTGCATAGTACTTGGAATGTGCAAGTATTTGATTTTAAATTGTTAATAATGTGTACTTGCCACTTTATTAATAACCGTGTTATTTTTATCTTTATCACTATTTCACTGAAACAATGTTAATGTCCCCTCTGTGGGACGAATACAGGAATTCTGATTGAAAATGTGCACTTTTACTCCAATGTTTACAGACAGTTTGTCCTGTAATAATTGTATTGACTAAACGAACCTTGCTGCTTCCTCACCTCCGCACAGCTAACCAATGGCGGCGTGAAGTGGGTGTGAAGTCTGAATGTTGTTTTTGAAACATCTATTCTACACGGCGTAGTGCAATCACATCTACAGTGAACTTACAGTCAGCCTGTCATTTCAGAGCAGCTTGATATCTGGTAGAAAACCCTGGGCTCATTTCCTGAAAGTCTTTCTGAATCCACACTCCCACACTCTCACTGTTAGACATCTCAGTGTGGGTATCTATCGGCTGCCTCCTGGGTTTCAGCTGCATTGCTCTTAGAACAGGTAATTTATGTTCAGGAACATGGAGCCTTTCTTCTAAACACTACAGACATACTCTTACAGGTTTATGAAAATAAAATGCATTTCAGAGTCTGAGTGGTTTAACCAAACATCCAAAGAGAACCTAGAAAAACAATGGATGGCACATGCAAAGTACATGCTACTTTTTAAATAATTTGAACAAGGAAAGCAGCATATTTCGTAAGGTTATATATAAAGACATGAATGAAACGTGTATTACAATCCCAAGATATCAACATTTGCTGGATGCTTTTAAGTCCATCTAAAGGAATCTACAGTGCTATGCTTGCAGGTATTTTTAGCATCACAGGTCCCAATGGAAATCCAACTCTTACCCTGTCTGTGAGCGCCTTGCTCTCCATACAGATAACACTCTAAAGGATGAATAAACCCAGCAGTAAAGTGTCATCCAGCTCTCTATTCTTCCCCTCTCTGCACAGTGAAGTGGGATGGAGCAAATGGAGAGCTGTGGATGTGTGTGTGCATCACTCTGATTGGACGTCAGTCTCAGGAGGCGGTCTGTCACTATGGGTTGCTCCTGGCTGCGTCTTCGAACATGTGTGTGTGTTTGTGTGTGTCACATGTGTTTTGTGTGATTCTGCCTGTGGTTGTCTACATTCAGTTCAAGCCGGGGATTATGGGGAGTCTTCTGTCTGAACCCTAACACCATGAGTTTTCAAATTAGCCTTTTATTGATAATAACTTGCGTTTTTTACAAACTTACAGCCATACCAGGGTTTCCGTTAGCCGGTATTTACCGGTTTTTAGCCGGTCAAATTGAATAAAAACCGGTAAATTCAAAATCTGCCGGTCAAAATGTCCGATGCTCCGATCGATTGGCCGCCTGATCATTATCGGCCGATATTCACTCTTAATAGTTTGATCTGTGCTCTCTATAGGCCGATCAGGAGAGCTGGATCTGATCCATATGGACATAAATGCGAGGGAAGTGTACCCGGACCCGAGAGAGAGATCAGATCAGCTGCTGAGTCAGACCTGAAGCCCCGCCCACTGTTTAGCGCGCTGCATGAGAAACTGACGGGCTGTCAGGAGAGAGAGGGAGGGAGGAAAAGAGAGGATCCGTTTCTCCCGTGTTATTATTCAAAGTTAATTTAAACTTTTGAATAATGTACTTTATCTACTACAAGTAGTTTATTTGAATGTAATGATGTTGTGGAATCATTTATTGAAAAATGAATCTGAATTTTTCGATCTGTTACGATTATAAACTGAAGCAATATAAAAATGAGCCCCATTAACTGAGTTTTAAACATCAGCATATCCGGTCCTAGTCCGGTGATTACCTGCCAACGGAAACTCTGCCACACAATTCTTCTTATTATTATTGAAACATGACCGGTAAGTTTCAAATGTGTCCGGTAAAATAAATTCTGTTCGGACATTTGACCGGCGAGAAAAAAATCCTAGCGGAAACCCTGAGCCATACGTGTGGGGGAAACTTCTGAAGCAATTGGAGTCAGGACTCAGAGAGACACGAGGAGAGCTGGAGCTTTGATGGCAAACACTGACGGTTTATTTGGAGCTTCGGCCGGAGAATTCACAAGACATGTCACGAGCCACGAGTTGACCACACGGTAGAGATGCCACAATCAATCCTGAAGAGCCCTCCTGTAGCTCCAGGTTTAACTAGTTCAGAGTGGAAGAATCAACACTCTTCAATAGAGAGACTAAACAGCTGAGGACACTGATTTGTTGTCGCTTATGGCTCGGGGTCATCTACACCCCGAGAAGGATGTGTTCCAGGTGTCCCACAACAATAACTATCTCTGACCGAGAGTTGCCCGGTCACAAACTGGTAACATCAACTAAATGCTAGGGCAGCCCCTCCTTATGGGAGATAACGGCTGCCCAAGGCTGGTCATCTGCGTCAGAGGGCAAAGGAGGACATGCAGACAATACCCACATCATATATTTAAATGGAAGCCCTCCTGCTTTTCACCAGCAGCTTCCTGTCTCAAGTCATTCCTTGATAATTAGATTTAGCCGTACTTCTACTAAAGTAACATTTGAATACAGGACTTTTACTTGCAATTTCAGACTGAAGTATTTCTACTTTTACTGTACTTAAATCACAGTAAAAGGATCTGAGTACTTCTTCCATCTCTGCATGTACATCTGGATTCAGTGTATTTTGGCTCTGTCTAATTACAGTGTGATGGATGTTAATTATGGACAAATGAGTGCAACACATAACAACATGTCAGACACTGGTTTCCGAACATCCGATTGTGCTCTTGGTACGTTTTGCTGCAGTTAAACGCATATTTGTTAGTTTTTGTCAAGTCATGCTCACTTATTTAATCATTATTATGAAGTGGTGTGGAGTGGTCTGTGGTCGTCACGTTAATCCTTTCTCCATTAGCTAACCTAAAGCTAGTGTTATTCATTACTCATTATCCATGGCCTCAGGGCTAGCATGAACTATGATGAATCACACTTTCACACTAAAGCTCTGAGTGACCAAACTGCTGACAGCGTGAATCAATTTGTTTGGATATGAAATATTAGTTTCACAGTAGGGATCCTAACCTTGTGTTTTGGGGGATAATGCCCTGAAGAGGAGGGTCTCATGTACTGTATGTGTGCATCACATGGCCAAGCTCCTGTAAGTTGGACACAATTGTTTTTCTGTTTCTTACTGGAGTGAATTCTCTAAAAAGTCCTTGAGAGACTTGAGCCACATGTCCTTGAGAGACACTGTATTAAAAGCAGCCATGTAATGTGATGTTTTTTAAAGAAAGCAGCTGTTCAATATACCATCCTGTCAGCCATATGGTGCATCAACACGTCATCCTGACTCCCTGCAGTTAGCAAACTTCAGTGTGACGAGTGTTAAATTGTCTGAAAGCCTGTCGGGTACAATCGGCTTTCTCTGCATTGACTTTTACTTACAGCATCTCTTGTTCTGTTTAATGCAGCTCTGATGTAACGCTACACCGCATGAAGGAAAGCTATAGATAAACATCATATATTACAGACATCCTACTTGTAATTACTGTAAGTGCATGGCAGATATTAGAAAACTCTGGCATCACTTTTCAAAGAACTCGGACTGCACATGTTTTGGTTTACCATAATAAAGGAAGAACTATGGAGCTGCAGAGATATACAATCCTACTAATAGTGTTGGAGCCATATATCTCTTTATATTATTTAATAGTTTAACATTTATTTTCTTGCTGTTTATAGTGTTTATTATTATCATTTATTTATATGTATTCTTAGTTAGCGTCATAAGATAAAGTAGTTTCTATGCTTTTATTTGGAAGGCATGTTTTGGGCACTGGGTGATCAGAGCACCTGGTGTAATTGGAGACAGGTGGTGGTGGGAGCAGAGCACTAGTAGGCAAACGGTTTTTTACCAGGGTGTTTCAAGCCACACAAGGGAAAGCCATAGGAACGGCTTAAGGAAAGAGATATAGGAAACCTGTTCATTGTATTTTGTTATAGGAATAAAATGCACAACGGAGAATCTTGTCTGGATCATTGCCCTGCGTAAGATCCGCTAACTAGTGCCTCAGCGGCTGTTAAGTTAACTATCTGTTTTAGTTCTATATGATTTTGGCCGCTATAAATAGTATTATGCAGACTTCACAAAACATATTTGGTGCAGATCCTCTTAAAAAACACAACATGATGATTGGATATATCGTTTACATGTTATAGAAAATGGGTTGTTCCCTCTAGTATTGTGAACAAAATGGTGTCCCTCATCCCTATATTCCACCGGGTCCCTCTGCCCCCCGCGTTACGGCCGCGTTACGGCCCCTACACACGGCGGTGTGCGTTGTCGCTTGCCGGCAGGAGGGGCTGGAACTCGACCAACAACCAATCACATGAATCTCCCGCCCCAGACACACAAGCACGCGGTTTGATTGGCTAGAGCTTGCACTGGCATATGATTCCATTGGCTGGCGCTTCCGTCGAGGCGTCAAAAGTAGAACATTGCTCTACTTTTGCAGCGAGCACCGCGAGAGAAGCTACGCTTTGCTCCCACAATGCAGTTCGGCGAATCGTGACGTCACCCCACTCAAAGTGAATGGGCAGAAGCGTTGAAGCGGCAACGCACGCCGCCGTGTGTAGGGTCCGTTACAGCTGCACCGCGGCGTTAGCAAGGATCTCTCCAGGGCCACTCTAGTCAATGGGTGCTATTCCACCAGACGCGCCGCGTTACGGCTCAGAAGCGTGTCGGCGCTGGGCTCCGCTCAAAATAGGATTCAAGTCTATTTTTCGACGTGACGCGGGTGTTGCAGAGGCGCCGGGCAGGAAGTGGACCGGTCAGAGCATCCGGCCCATCCCCAAAATAAACTAATTTTGCAGACCCTATCGCTCCGTAGTCTTTCAAGTAGGAGGAGAAATGCCAGCGTTCTCCTCCGGTTTACAAGCGCTGTGTAAATTATATATATAGAATAATTATGATGATGAATGCATTTTTTTACCACTAAAATACAGCCACACATCTTTGATTCATGTCGTTTATAACTGGAATATTACAAGTATTATTAACTTTGTCTGTACAAAGTAGCCTGTCCAGGAAATATGCCCAAATCAACAAAAACTGCGAGCCGGCAGGCAAGACCCGCGGCGCAGACGGTGGAATCGAGGAGTGAGCCAGTCTACAAAATGGTAAATTATTTAATAATTTAATTTATTTAAAAGAATAACATCACGTTTATCCATGTTTAAAAAACTTTGGGACGACAGACAAAATATGGGAAATGGATAAAAGCGATTAACGGATGTAGAGATGCACACCTCAGCAATTAGGTAGAACATGGCCTAATCAAAGTGTAATCACACATGTCAGCATCACAGCCCTGTATCGTTTAATGAATCATTGGTGAGCTTTAATCCTAATTACTTCTAAAAAGACTCCTACCAAAGTCCTCTCATCTGAAACAATACTCAGTGATTGTTATATATATATATATATATTATTCTCATTATTATATAGAGTTGTTATTCATTTGTTTTAAAGCTCAATAAATAACCTAAATAAATAGAAGACCTTTGACCGGCACTTTTATAATTGTGTCCGGAAGATTTAAACTTTAACGGACCTGTTGACCGCCGCACGGTCCCCTCGTCCCTTGGAAGAGGCGGAGAGGTGGGTGTTTTTCATCTGCTGGTGGACTACCGGGGAGATTTAAAGCCGGAGCACACGCTTGCCTCGGGGAGGGAGAAAAAGAGCCAGAGCCCTGCCTCTCCCCACCTCTGCTGCTAAATCCACCGCGGAGAATAAACAGAAGGGCAACCATGCATGCTCGTGAAGTCTTCTTCGCTGATTTTGTGTATTTCGTGGCGGAAGTACAGCGCCACTTACAGGCCCGGCATAAGTACTACAGCGTCTCCAGCGGGTCGAGCGGTCTCGTGTGGACGGACACGTTTCTGGTGCAGATTGCGTGTGGACGGAAGACTTTTTTGATATGGAATTCGGTTTGTTTCCGTTACCTTCTCCGTGTGGCTAGAGTCTCAGTGAGCCATCTGATTAATCACTGACCGTAAAGAGGACATGAATTAAGGCCTGGCAACAGGAACCTGAAGTTCAGCTAAATCCTGTTGCCACAGAAGCACAGGGAACAACCAAACTGAGCCAAAACAAATCAGTCAATCTGCGCAGTGGTCCAATGGAGAGCAGACGTTTCTCCAGACCAAAGCCAAAAGCAATTACAAGAATGCTGCTGTGGTAAGTATCGGTCGCCAATGGCCAATCATTATCTGGCTAAACAATGGACCATCAGAGTACTTTATCTATCCCAGGGGGGAACTGGGTAACAAAGATCAGTAACAAAGTTTTGGCGGCAATTGTGCTAATTTATGTCTTTGTTTATCGTATATATAAAAAAGGAGCCCTTAATTGCTAACATGTGCATATGACAATACAGCCTTTCAATCTTTTATCCTGTAAGCTTTTAATTTATTAACACATACTGTATGTCTTATATGTTGAACTTTATTAGTAAGAAAAGTGCTGGCCCTATCATGATGATGGATTTGTCCTGGCAGCCGTAGCAGCTGTGTTGCTGGTGTTATGTCAGGTCAAGTTAAACCCAACCCAGGGCTCGACATTATAATTGGCCCGCTGGCCCGGAAGCACTATTTAGACACCCCGGGCCAGCATAACGTACTTTCCACTTGCCCGCTCGGGCCACTACAAATATTGTTTAAAAAAAAATGTTTCCTGTGGTATTGGTATTTTGACAAGCAATTTAGTTAAATTGTTTCGTTTATTAACGCTACAACACATAGCGTTTCGTGAGTCGGTTGTCTTTGTTGGGTGAAAAGCAAACAGCTGTTTGCTGCGGAGCGCAGCGCGAGCAGGCTCCCGTGAGCGCGCTCCTTCACTACAGACTATCGCGCCACCTAACCATTCGCCAACATGTTTTTAATACCAGCGGTAACCGGCCAAGCGCCGGCCAAAAAACAATTTTCAAATAAAAGAAATTCACCGGAGGAGTTAAAGGAGAGTGACAGGGAGCATGAGAAGAAGAGGGAGAGAAAGTTTCAGCCAGCTTGATCGATGGAGTTGGCTTCTAGTGGTGCAGTGACGCGTCCTAAAACACTTTTATAATCTATCGATTAGATTTATGATTCCAAAATTATAAAAGTAGGGTAGACATGTGGAGATTATCCGGCAGAACAAAACGTGCATTTATCAAACAGGTTTGTTTTCCACAGACCTTATTTCCAGCTATTTTCCAAACCCTGTGGAGAAATCCCGTTGCTTTTTGTCGAGGGAACCAGCAGCTTACTTCCTGGTTTTAGGACGCGTCACTGGCTGCACCTCTCAATATGATGCCAATATAAACAAGGTCTGTCGGCTCTGTACATCAATGCCGACCTATGCTGACAAGCAAGTGAAGAGTAGAACATATAAAGGTATTGGCTCTAGAGAAATGTCCCAGCAGGTTAGGATAATGAAGGTTCTAATCTATAGCCATTACATGTCTAACTCCTAATGACAGGAAGGCAGAAAGCTCATTATACTAATAATACTCATAATAGCAGACATTTTTTAACAATGACCACAATATCATTATTTTAATAAACCAAATATGAACAATTGAGGAAAATGAGGAAGAACTGATTGTTCAAATGTTGTAGTACAGGTAGTAATGTAGTTAGTGCATAAATTACTATTGCAACAAATGTGTTAATTTTCTTCATTATTAGTCGATTTTTTTTTTTGGACGAATGCTCCGGGCCAGTGGTTACAATGGTGGGGCCAGTGATAAAACAATTCCACCGGCCCGGCGGGCCAGTGGCTTTTTACCCTTAATGTCTACCCCTGCCCAACCCCTTTGAATTAAAGTCATTACAACCAATCTAGTCTACATTCAACAAAGACATATCCCTTCAAAGCAGCTCAGCAAAGGAAGCACAGTCTGAGGAGGGATTTCTCTACTAAAAGTAGCATTATGTTGGGAAATGACCGCTCAAAGAAAGCTGAATATGTGCTTTGGCTGAATCTCAGGAAGCCTTTTTGTACGGGACAATGACTGTGGGTTTTGTCCACCCTTTCTAAAAGTATGTAATAGTACGAGTTCTAAAAAGGTATCCCAAATTAGAGAGATGGGTTAATTACAGCATCCAGTAACCATATAAATGTACAGTATGGACTTTAAAGAGGACATATTCTGCTTATTTTCAGGTTCATATCAGTATCTAGTGTCTCTACTGGGACATGTCTCCTTGCTTTAATGTTCAAAAAGCCCTTTATTTTTCTCATACTGCCTGTTCTGCAGCACCTCTTTTCACCCTCTGTCTGAAAACCAGAGCCCAGTCTGCTCTGATTGGTTAGCTGGCCGGCTCTGTTGTGATTGGTCAACCGCTTAGAGATGTCCCGCCCCTTAGCCTATATGACGTACAATGTGTTGGAGCGCTAGCCAATAGAAGCGTGAGTTTTAGATATTGTCACTATAGTACGGAAGTAAACAAAGGACTCTAATGGAGCCGTTCAGGCTGGGTGGGTGTCTCTTGGGATTGTAGCCTTAAAGGTCACCTATTATGAAAAATCCACTTCTTCATGTCTCTTCTACATCAACATGTGTCTCCCTCTTCTTCATGTCTCTTCTACATCAACATGTGTCCCCTCTTCTCCATGTCTCTTCTACCTTCTCCATTCCTTATCAACATGTGTCCCCTCTTCTTCATGTCTCTTCTACATCAACATGTGTCCCCTCTTCTTCATGTCTCTTCTACATCAACATGTGTCCCCTCTTCTTCATGTCTCTTCTACATCAACATGTGTCCCCTCTGTGGAAAGAGACTGAAAGTTTCAGGAACAAAGATTCTCTCTCTTTTTGATCCATTTCTATAAAAACCTGTCTGAAAATCAGCTGATCAGATTTTGGCCACTTTATGATGTCATAACGATGTGTTGTCTTGTGTAACCATTAGCCAATCAGCAACCAAGGTAACCCCCCCCCACCACCTTATCACCTGAATCTCCACCTAGAGCACCATTGAGTTCTTTGTAACCAAATGTCTCTCAGAGGGGCGTGGGGAGGGGCTCCTTATTTCCATCTAAAGTAACAGACAGAGAATCAGCACTTTGGAAACAGGGCTAAAACAGAGGGGATTATGGGTAATGCTGCAATGATCTGTTGGTATTTGGAGCCAAACACTTCAGAGACAGGTTCTGTATATATCTGAGAGCTGTGATATATTGATGAAAAATAGTATAATAGGAGACCTTTAAAGATGATGGAGCATCAGTTACAGAGTGATGAGAGTAGTTGGAAAGAGTCAGAAGGAGAAAGTGAAGCGTCACTCTCAGTCAGTCCTATTCTGGCTCTGGCTCAAAGAGACCTCGTTCCTTTTGATGAAAAATTGATCAGTTAAAGTACAGCGGGTTCTGGCTGTATGTACCTTACTCTCAGGCTTTTAACCACCTAAAGAAAGGGATGGATGATGTAAGGAAGGAGGTAAACAACGTACTGTATGGAGAGGTGAACTAAATCCAGTTATCCTACTAATCAAAGATAAGTGCTTCAAGGAGGGGAGGACAGAGAAAGGACAGCAGCACATATGTAAGAAAGGAAGCCAGGAAAATGAGAAGAGTATGACAGAAGATATAGTAGAAAAAGGAAGTGAAAAAGGTGAGTGTTGATTAATTGGAAATAAGTGAAGAATTACATTTTAAACAATAGGAGAGATGCTACAGATGTATACTTCCATACGATATGCTTAAATTAATAATAATAATAATAACTTGAATTTATATAGCGCCTTTCAAGGGACCCAAGGTCGCTTTACAAGTAATAGGCAAAAAACAAACATAACAAAACAAAAGGCAGACAGACAAAACAACAGATCGATTTAGGGGCCGAAAGCCTTGGCAAACAGATGGGTCTTGAGGGCCCCTTTGAAGGCATCGAGTGTGGGGATGTTGCGAATCTCCGCAGGGAGAGAAATTAAATTAAATTATGTTATATACTTGTTGTTATTGTATACTTATTTGCAGTAAATATACATGAAATCAACCTACCTCAAAACAAGTACACATCACTTGCACAGTTTGGTGAAATTGCTTTGTACATTTATTTTTTACATTTTCTGAGATAGAGAAGTTTCACCATCATCAACAATTAATAATTAATTAATTTTTTTTTTTTTTACTATTGAGAATTTCCTTTATTTCCTTTTTGGATTGTAAGGAAGTCATGTACCAACAAATCACAAAAGATCAATTGATGTAGCATGCATCCTGGCTATATTTCGACATGTTACCAGTGGGAACAAACGGTATTCTTATTGTTACGAAATCAAAACTAAAATGTAAAGAAAGGCAGACATTTGAGAGAAAATCAATAAATGGGAAATGGGAAAGAAATTGAATCAGAAAAGATGAGGAATGAATTCAAGGCAGGAAGCAACATAAAGAAATGTATAATCACTTTAAACCCTCAAGCATGTCTTCATGAAAAGATTGTAATTGGAATTAAAGTGTGAAGGAATCAAACCAAATCCTTGCTGTGAAGATCGGCATTTAAAATAAGCTGTTATTCATTATAAGAGGAGCTTTTCATCCTGCATCCAAACCCCTTATCCTGGAGTGATTACAATAAAGGACAATGATTGTTTGATTGTGATGAAAACTAATCCCTATCTCCTTTAGTTGTGTATGACGGAGTAATCTGATGATGGCGGGATGAGTGTCCCAGAGGCCTCCCCCATCCATGAGAACAATCCAGATTAAAGTGGAAATCCTGTCACTCCGAAACCAAAGCAGACGATTCTTAGGCGTCTTACGGACCTCCTTTAGACCCAGAGACACCACTGGTGTAGAGGCTAAGCCAACGCTTTAAGCCTCTGAGGATCCGCTTGGTGGGTGTAATTGACTCACACAAGTTTGCTGCCGAATAAAAGTCAGAAACAGTTTCCAGTTTGAAACAGTCCATTTATTTCCATTTGACTGGTTTCCATTTACTTGCTTCTTTCCATTTACTTGCTTCTTTCCACATTCACCACACGATATTACCGTTTACACAATACCTTTGCTTTGCTTGTAATCCCGTGTTTGTGTGAGTGTGTTCTCCGTGTGTGTGTTCTCCGTGTGTGCCTCTCAGTTAAACTTTTCTGCTGCTGCTATAATTTGTGCAGATGAAGTTGCACTTGACTTTGTACTGCTGTTGTTTGAACATTTACCAACATTAGAAACACTGTCATCAGGATTGATATCATCATTATTATCACCAGTACCTTTGGTTTCACAAACCCACACCTTGATTTGGACAATAAATTCATCATTTTGGCTTTAAACCATGTTTCATGTCTTTCCCTTTCATCATGTGGCAATAAACCCACCAAGCGGATCCTCAGAGGCGTAAAGCGTTGGCTTAGCCTCTACAAATAGTCAAATAAAACTGTATGGGCCTTCCGGCAGAACCTCGCACCAACACACACAGGTTCCTACCTTTATACCCACAGTTAATTGGCTCCTACAACTGGACTTATCCAAATTAAACTAACAGTTTAGAAGTAAGCTTAAAGGAGCATGAACTGCAGAGATGATACTATTGTCTTCTTTGACAAGAAAGCCACACATGTATTTTGGTTAAATTCAAGCTTCAACTTGCACTTAAAATGGTTTGTCTTATTGAAAGCTAATGTGCCTGCAGGATTTGCTATTTTGAGGTTGTATCTTCATGTTTCATTGCACTTTAATTGAAGCTAAATGGGAGGTAATGTAATGTGTTTTTACAACATGTAACACAAAGCTATTGTACCAGAAACAATAACAAGGAGACACCTCAGCAGCTGCCAGCTAAACTAGTTGATCCATTGTTAAAGAAGAACAACGTGTTTCTTAACAAAAGCCATTCTGTAATTGATAGTTCAGCACATGAAAAGAAAGAGGTTGAAATAATAAACCATTCAAGGTGTATCTCTTATACCTGGAGCCGGACGTGCACGTAGTTAAAAACCTAGTAAACCCCACAATACTCTAATTTGTTCAAAAATATGTTGATATTTGATTTGTTTACCCTATTTCCTATATCCCTTTAAAATATGCAACTACTAAATACCTCTACAACTACTGCCAATCATATTTCATACATAGTTGTTTAAAGTCTATACATAAATACAACTAATAGAGAGCCACAGTGACGCGTCCTAAAACCCGGAAGTAAACTCCTTCCGGTTCCTTCCACAAAAAGCAATGCAATTTCTCCATAGGATTTAGGAAGATCGCTGGAAATCAGGTCTGTGGTTGAGACACATTGAAGAGACGGATCACATTTTGTTCAGCCGGATAATCTCCACATGTCTACCCTACTTTTATCATTTTCGAATCTAGTCGCCAGAAGCAAAATGCTAACGTTATGCTATAGGAACTACAGCAGGGTCGCTGCGTCAACGTCACGCCAACTTAAGATCCATATTCAAACATACAGATTCTAAATGGTTCAAGTTGAAGCGTTTGTTTGAACAGTCTGCAGGAGGCAGGGACTTGCTTTCAAGCAGAACAGGGCAAACTAACTTAGAGGAGTGTTTACGTGTTCGGTGTAATGACGTACAACGGCCTCCACAACTTCTGTAGTCCTATTCAGCCACTTGGTAACAACCATCGTTTTTCAGACACGTCAACTCTTCAGAAATCACCAGTGGGGTGACTGCTGATGGATTTAATGTCCTAGAACAAAACGTGATCCGTCTCTTGAATGCGTCTCAACCACAGACCTTATTTTCAGATATTTTCCAAAACCCTATGGAGAGATTGCATTGCTTTTTGTCGAAGGAACCAGACGTGGTAAAATGCTAACTCACTTCCGGGTTTTAGGACGCGTCACTGCGGCACTCTATAGAGGTTCCACAGAGGACAAGTTGTCTAAGGAAGTGTTTTACTGACACCTTTTCATTATGGAGTGTTTTGCGTGGGCTTTTGTTGACTAAGTTTCCTGTCTCTAATGAATCCATTTTCAATTCAGACAGCAACACTAGAGAGGTAGTGAAGAGGCTGAATAGTTTCTAAGGTCACATCTAATATGTTCTCTTTCTATTCCACTCCTCTCTCTCTGTCTGTGGTCTCTTTGGGTTTTGAGGTGGAACATCTCAGCAGGTCAGGTACATCCTCATCTAATACATATTCTAAATGGGGAGTTACATAATGTCTGACCAGTCTGATGATTAGTCCCGTTTTATATTTAAAAATGTCAGTCTGCTAAATGTACCCGCAGTACAGCTCCACTTCATCTGCAAGAACTTTTATCATGAGTGCGTTTCCAAAAGCACGGGTTCAAGTTTAGCATGTGGAAAACTGGAGTGTTCATCTGAAAAAAGCTTTGAGTGCACATTCAAATTGTGGTTTACTGACCAAGGACGAGTTTCACATGAAAAAGTAACATGAATTAAAGATAATAAAATAGATACTGTTCATAATGTACCACAAATACAAATATTACCGGATAAGTTCATGTTTAGTATCTCACATGTTATCACTGACAGGATGTCCCAATATTCACTGGGACCCACAATGATAAGTATATTAAACAATTAGTAAATTGATGATCTGCAAATACTTTGAAAATGGATAATCCCCTTTAAGATAACTTTTAAGAAATATAGATCCAGTACGGTTTCACAAATTGGCAATATCAGTCCAAATAGTTTTTCCAAATTGTACAGCCACTATTTGTTCGACTTGTGTGATTGTAAAACTGAATGTCGGTGTGCCTTTTGACCCGTTCCA